>JAULBX010029710.1:0-188486 GCA_032358255.1 Heterotrichella gracilis
CCTAAACCCTAAACCCTAAACCCTAAACCCTAAACCCTAAACCCTAAACCCTAAACCCTAAACCCTAAACCCTAAAAACCTAAACCCTAAACCCTAAACCCTTAACCCTTAACCCTTAACCCTTAACCCTTAACCCTAAACCCTAAACCCTTAACCCTTAACCCTTAACCCTTAACCCTAAACCCTAAACCCCCAAAACCCTAAACCCTAAACCCTAAACCCTAAACCCTAAAGTCCATGGACAACCATGCCAATGGCATGGCATGCCATCCGTGCACAACCATGCCTTGTCATCGTATGATCCCGTGTGGTCGGTTGAGTGGCACATGTTGCATCGTTTTTCCTCGGAAAACACGCCCCCATAATATTATTATGATGTGGCTACTTAGTAGTCTAGCCTAGGACATCAAAATTGTGACTACTAGCCTCAGGGCAACTTAGTAGACTATACTCCTCACTACAAATCATTGAAACAGGCTGAATATATATACCATATATATGATACGCGTAGGTACATGCTGAGACAAGCTTCCGAAGCTAGATCTACAGAGTAACTTTGCATGCGTGTCATTGTCGACATTGCCAAGCCAGCGCGAGCGCGAACTTGCGTTTGAATCCTCCGCTGAGCATCCGCATCCGCTAAAGCGCATGCTTGCACATGAAGCAGGGTCCAAACTAGGTCTGCGGACATGTGACGTCCCAAGCCGCACACTCAGTCTGCGCAAGTATTGTATAACTTTTGAAAATCAGCATGTATACAATCAGCAGCTCAGCCGGTTCGGTACAGCTGCAGCAAATCTACAGCTAATAATCAATATGATATCACCTTGCTATAGCTAGCTGGTAGTGCTGTCCGACAATATTTAGCTGTACCACAGTGCGCAGCATAGACCATGCATGTCATGACCCACGTATGCGCTGCATGCAGTGCCTGTCTGCTCTCGTCAGTGGATCATCACGAGGCCAGGCGCTGCATGGACATTAGTAGATTGCTAGCATGAGGCTTTAGCAACCCGACAGAAGCGCCATTCGCAACAGATCGTGCAGCGCACATGGCACCTGTGCTCTTGATGTGCTTTTATCCTCCCCATGGGCTTGGACATTGTCATCGGGTTTGTCACCATTCTCGCCATGATGATCTGCAGGCTGGTCGGTCAACCAACTCTGCAAATCCTGTAGGCAGAGCGAGGGGTAAGCCTTCTGGTGAAAGAATATTTTTTGAAGCTTACTGTAACAGTTGCAGTCAAACGTTCCATTGCAGGAGGACATTCAATGACAGATGTACATGCAGGCAAAGCTGGTCACTGGAATACATCCCATAGTGCCTACAATTGCCCACTCTGGCAAAGAGGATAGATCAACGTAGCCATGTGGAGTCATAGATGCCTTGGCACCTAGGCACTCCCTGAGAGTGATATTTCATGCAAAAAAAAACATGCATTGTGTCCAAACAGTCTGCCTTCATGCACAAGAACATGGGCATTGCAACACAATCCCAGGGGTAGTGCACTCGCCTGAATGGTGTCAACATCCAGCAGCATTGGCAATGTATCAACCGGCGCAAGCTGTACACTGGCCTCCTGCGCTGCTTGCAATGTCTGGTCAAAGACTAAAGCAGTGCTCCATTGAATATTCTGCATACATAACACCACCTCGTTCCTGGTACTTGCATGTTGGGCCATGCGATCCGCCTTGCAACACCATGATACTGCAAAAGCTATGCTGCGATGTGGGTGCTGCAGTCACAATGACAATCAACATGCCCATCTGGAACCATGGACTGGATAAAACAATGCAGCAGAGCAGTGGTCAAAACTGACAAAGAGTCTTCATGCTGTCTTGCAAACAATCACAACTCACTGCACAGCTTGTGTACATCGCTGCGGGCTCACCTTGAACAGTCTCCCTGCCTGGTGCTGCGTGTCCTTGCGCAACCCCAGCAGCCAGTAGCCGCCATCCGCAGCTGGGCCAACCACGCCCTGTGTACCAACCACCCACATCAGCGTATGCAGGAGGTACAGGAGTGCAAGCTCAAATCCAATTTTGCGTCAAAATATATGAATACCATGCATGTGTGTCAATACCAGCTGCATTCCAATACTACATGCACTTGCAGGCTGCACTGATATGATGTGACTGGGCACTCTACAATGCATGCAGAGTGCACCATTCAGGCGCATACTCCAACTTCCTATGCGCACCTGGTGGACATCCATTGCGGTAAAACCTTCTGCCAATGCAGCCGTCGTGATGCCCGGCACATCCGTTCCAATGATGGCCACCTATATTATAGATCATGGCCTCAACAGGAGCAAAAGCAGTATGCATATATTGCTGACCAGTGGCAATGCCCCCACAGCCATGCAGTATAATAAACTGTGCATCGCTGATACACCCCATCCCCATCGACGTTCTACTCAATTTGAAAGTGTTACATACAATCAATTTAATCCCCGAATGATCAATCAACAAATCGCATGCTCTTGCCACCTGGCAGCCTACACACCTTGCTGTAGCCTGCGCTCCACTGCGCTGCACATGCCGCCGCCATGCGTGCGCCTAAATCAGGGTCACCTATCTGGCGGACTGGAGGGTGGGACTGCAAAATGGGGAGAGGCTGGACTTGGAAAGATGTGGATGCACATTGCCAATAAAAAATGAACAAATGTCACCAACAATGTTCCACATGTGCACTGCAGCCCTGCCTCATCTACAACAGCCAATATTGTCAGCACCGCTCCCAGCCACCTACCACCCCTAGAGGGCCAAGCCAGTCCTGCAGGCAGCGCTCCTCCTGCGCCTGCTCGCCAGGCCCTTGCTGTGCCCCATAGTACACTACCACATCAGCCCCGCTCACACTGCATGCCTGCTGTACCACATGCTCGGCCAGTATCCTGTACACATGCGCCGCCACCGCATTGCCCACACCAGCTGCCAGTCGCGTCTTCACCTTGCCTGGAACTGGCAGCCTTGCAAACACAATGATGCAGCAGGAGGAGCTTGGACAAGCTGCAATAGATTGCAACACTGACCCTTCAACCTTGAAAGCAATCAACGAAGATACATTGTGCATGCTGATTGGCAATTGTGAACACAGACAACTGGCAAGCATTGGCCAACAACAGCCCAAACCTAATCCAGCAGAGCACACAATGTCTCCACCCCACCATCTCCTGAAAAGCTGTGCTCGGCTACTGGTGCATGCCTGACACGCACCAACAAATAATAACATACACATTATCACGCTGCAGGTATTGTTTACATAAATCAAATGCAAAGATCCCTGAACGCTGTTGCGAGGCATTGGCAAAAGCAACCATAGGCTGTTACATGTAGTGGCACTTCACTGCTGGACCACTACATACATGCCGCAAGGAACTGTACATCTCATAGTCAGGGTTGACAACCTGGCTGTCAGTAGTCTGTGCTCGTTATGTCAAGCGGAAGACATCGCATGCTATCTGAGAAGATTGCATTCGAGGCCCAGTGGCGCACATGCATAGTGTCAGATGCTGAACTTGGTCACTGAATCCTACGTATCCACACCGCTACTGATAGTTGCCCCTTGTTGCTGTAGCGCATGTGTCCCTGGTACGTCTGTGCGCCAGCCGCGGAAGGACTCCCGTAATGACTCCCCGTGTGCAGGCAGCGCCGGGTGCGGCCCCTGGTACACACCTGCCACGGCCTGACCATTGGCCCGCGCCAGGGCGGCAGCCATGCCCCTGGCTTCCTCGTGCTGTAGCGCAGTCAAGCACATGCGCTTTAGGCAACAATGAATCACACACGTGGTTCAATGCATGCCTGCCTTGCATGACCACGGCTGCAGCCACTTTGACCACTGCCCACCGTCTCACCCACCTTGCCCTGGCTGTGCAGCCGCAACACCGACGCCTGCAGCGCCCGTCCGAAGGAGAATGACAGTGCCCAGGGAGCACGTCCCTCACTTTGTGCCAGCGCATTCAGCGCCTGTAGGTTGGTGGTGGCTTCCTCCTCGGATTGCCCCCCGCTTAGGAACATGATCCCTGGGATGGCTGCAGGGACGCACCTGCGGACACACCACTGCTTTGTGAAATGTGTGCTCATGCCCAGCAATTGCAGGGTCAGCGTTGAAACCCCAAACTCCAGTGAGACTAAGTTGATTCCTGCATGCCCCACAATGCTGTGCATATCCTCATGGAGTCGGCATGAGCCTACCGACGCCCACAGAATCCACTCACCTGCGCATGACCCGCAGCGTCAGCTCTGCCACCTCCTGCGGTGATGGCCGCGGACCCGTGCAATCCGCCCCTGCTATCATCATCTGTGGCTTGATGAGTGTAGCCTCAAGGCACACACCCTCCGCCCACAGAGCGCTGATGGTGGCTGCCAGCACGCGCTCATTTGCAGCTGCAAAGGCCGCTGCATCATGCTCCCCGTCGATCAGCATCTCAGGCTCAACAATGGGCACAAGATCACACGCCTGTAAAGCAGGAGCTCTTATACATTCCACGCCAGTGGTTACAAGAAGAATTGCATGAATGACAAAAGTCATGCGAGATCATCTGCATTGTTCTGTGTCAGCTCACGTCCCATGCGGCAAAATGCGATAAATTTTGGCAAGTGCATGGCAGTGAAGTATACTACAGCATGCCACGCATGCACGATCTTACTTGGCAAATCTTCGCATACTGTGCCAGTTGCTGTGCATTCTCCTCCACTGCCCGCTGTGAAGGCAGACCCTCCGCCACATCCACTCGCAGCGCTGCCCGCCACTTAGCAAAGGTTGCCCCCTGTTCTCGGTACAACCTGCACCGCTCCTCCAGGGTGTTCAGGCCGCGGGTCACGGTCTCGCGCGGGCTACCCTCGAGCACCGCAAGGCCCTGGCAGGCACCGCTGCTGGTCTCAGTACAGTACAGGGCAATGGATGCACTGAAATCGCCAGGCTGGAACACCTCCATGCAACCCCTACCTCATCCACCTTGATCCCTGCCATCACCCCTTGCCGCGCCAGGCAATCCACAAAGCGGGTGCCATCATCAGCTGACTGCAGCAGCGTCTCGTGAAACAGTATGGCACCACTGATGGCGCCCCCCAGGTTGGCTGTGTACATCAACTGGCGGAACACGCGGCGAGACTCCTGCGGGGTGCACATGGGCGTCAGGTGAGGGCAGTGGGGTGGGGCACAGGCGCAATAAAAGCCAGTCCCAATGCGCGGGACAAGTCAAGCATACTCCCCCCACACACCCCCGTTTTGCTCACCTCTGTGTTGCCCAGCCCTGCCTTGTCCAGCCGCTTGCCGATGGTTCCTGTGCTCTCATCGGAGGCCAGCAGCCCCTTGCCAGGAGTGGCAAGCTGGCGTGCGCGCGCCGCAAGGGCATCCATCCCTGATGGGCCAGGGGGTAGGGAGTTGCAGGACACAACAGATGATCTGGGCTGCAGGGCTATGTTGGCAGTGCTAAATGCAGTGCTAAATGCAAACATGGGTTAGTACACGGAAGGTTTCAGTGCCCAAGCTCAGCCAGCGTCCCTCGAGAAGCAGATTGAGCAAGCCGTTGACAGTGACCTGACAGGGCATATGCATGCATGCAGGTGCATGCGGCATTGCAGAGCGGCAAATTTGCTGTGCATGCACAGAGAAAAACAAAAGGCAGAATTTCGGACATATGATAGCTTTACCGGGTTTAAATAAACGATCATGAGTTCAAAAGTGGGTGCTTTAATTTGTCGGCGTGCATGCCCAAGTTCATGCTCACAGATTGCTACGGACTATGAAGGCACACCTCTGACTGCGTGCCGTGCTGCCGTGCAAGAGTCTTGGTCGATACTTGGTTCGTATGGGTGTTGAAAGTGCAGTATGAGGGCTACTTGCTCCAGTACCAGAATTGCAAAGCGACTAGGTGAGCCAACCTATAACTGCCCACGGGAGTATCTCTAGAACCTAGAGGTCGCTAAAGAAGAGTGATAGCTCAGACGAGTGAAATAAGCTGAGCGATGCAAGTAGTGATCAACCTTGTACTTCCGTATACATGGACACAGTTGGCTGGAGCCTATCCCGTTGAAGTGAACAACCAAACACCCTAAAACCCTACGGAGTTGGCAGCCACCAAGCCTCCCTGAGCTGTGCCCATGTGGCAGTTGGCTGGAGTCGTGGTCACCACGACGGTGGTGATTTACCTCGTGGTTTGCCGAAGTGGTTTGCAAAGAGAGGTATTTTCCCTGCATCCTGTTCAGTGTGTAAAACCTTTGAAGAGAAAAACAAACCGGCACCTTTGCAACGTGGCACACCACGAGCCAGCATAGTAGGAAAACACAGACAAACCGGGCAGCAATTAGTGAAACATGGCGTAGCTAACCGGGGCATAGCCAACTTTAAAGGCTGTCAGTGGTTGATTATTATTGTGCACATGGCATGACAGCTGCAAAAGAACAGTTCAGCAGGTTTGCGCACCAGTAGAAATGCGCAAAAATCGCTCCAATCCACATGCTGCGCAAAAAGCGTCCCAAGCGCAACTCAATTACATTAATGTGCACCACAACTTAAGAAATCGAAATGGTACAGCCCTTCCTGCATGCTGTATCCACGCTGAACAGAACCCGAGACTGGTTGCATCACATAATTACACCCGGGTGGGTCCCATGCACAACAATGCATGCCACATCAAACCTGGGCAACAAGGGTCCAATATCCTAACCCACTTCATCAAGACCCATGGTCCATTTTCTGCCTGCATGTGGATGCCCGCGACACCCGCCCCAACTCCAGGACCTATGTACTGCCCACAGACCCCAGCCACACTAATGCTGGCCCGTGACCGCCACCGCAGCCTTGGCCCCCGCAGCAAACGCCGTCTGTGGACCCGTTTGGCTCCCCTCCGCCTTGGCATGCGGTGCGCTCACCACATCGTCGTATATGGGGTGAAGTGTGCCGCACAACCTGGCAAAAGATGTGGGCATGACTCAGCATGGTGCGTAATTTGACAGCAGGTAGGCCATTCCGATGGCTATATCGAGCGCAATTAATTGTAAGATACAGCCACCTGGTAGCTCACAAACATGCTCAATGACCCACCTGTCCCAATGCGTGAAATACAGCGAGAAGTGGTGTGTTGGGAAGCGGTGGTGCATGTCATGGTGCTGCACAGTGTTCAGCGCCGGGTGACAGCGCCGCACTCCCAGCATCAGCATGATCAGACCCTCTAGCGTGGGGATATAGGGCGCAATCTCGTACCCCACATGGCCACCTGCAGCATGGGTACAAATTCCACCATCTCATACCGCCCATGGTCACCTGCTGCGGCGCACCAGTCCAGAGCATGCACATCACTGTCACCAAGGGACACGACCCTCAGCCCGGCAGGCCACCAGCACCGTCAATTTCCATGTAAACTGTGCTGCCAGCAGGCAGATACAGCACACGTTTTCATGCCCCCTATCAATTTCTTACCTAGGTGTATTAGAGTGGTGTAGAGATGGTACCATCTGTGCAGCTCTGTGTGCAGCGGCAGCATGAACACCACCAGGACCTCATTGGCAAACACAAGCAGCGCCTCGGCAACGTGGAAGCTGTAGCCTGTGAAGGCGCTGGGCACGCTGGACCTGGGTCAAAGCGATTGGGTTGAGGGGGTGAGAGGGCAGGTGGGGCCACAGGTGGTCTGGCAGCTCCAGTAACAACTTAATCCCACAATCTGCATTTGCCCTCTTGGGCCCTCACCTGTGGTGCAGCGCATGTACGTATCGATACATGGGCCGCCAGTGCAGCAGGCGGTGCGTCCAGTAGAACCAGGTGTCATGCAGTACGTCCAGCGCAGCCACGCACAATACCAGGTAGGCAACCTGTGAGGAGCAGCACAGTGTGGGTGACACCACTGAGCATTGCAAGGAGCAGTTGTGCAACGAGCAGCCAGATGCGTAACCCGCACCTGCCCTGGCTTGGTGACTGGCCCAGAGTACATGTTACCCCAACCTGCCGCGTGCAGTTGCTCCACCATCACCCACACTCCCGCCTTGACCGCCAAGGGAACTGCATTACAGAACAAGGAAAGTTGGGTGGCAAGGCTACGTTAGGAGCCATTGGGGGAGGGCGAGAGCCACTGCATGCCACATACATAGTGACGACCTTGCAGTGCGTTACCTACCGATACTGTGCAGCGCCTCTGCCGCCACCTGCCCCTTCCGCCGCCTGCCCACTTGCACGGTGCCCACCTCCACACACCACGGCACCACCCAGTGCAGCACCGCAGCAGCAGCGTAGTAGAGGCAGCTCGCCTGCAGGTTTGGAGCAGTTGGGCACAGTGGGGTGCAGAGATGCAGGCGGCAACCAACAGCTCAGTATGGCTTGCCATCAGGCTTCCCAGATGCATTGGGCAGCTTGCAAGCCAACCTGTATCATTGCTGATGCAAAGCCCCTCCCAAACAGATCCATGGCTTCACTTTCTGTCAGGCAAACCCAATGTGCCAAGGAAGTGCACCGTCGATGCCACCTAAGAAACAAAACAGAAGTGGAAGTTAATAGGAGAAGGGTGGCACGGGCAGCAGGCAGCACGAGGACCAGTGCAGCACAGGGGACGCAGGGTCGATGTACAAGGGACAACTAACGCTTCCATTTTCGCTGAGACACACTTTAATTGCTGGTTACAAGGTTATATTATCAGTACCATTAGAAACTGGCAAGTCTGCCTATATCAGGCCGTTTCTGCTGACGTGCCCACGAATGCCATTTTGCATGCATGCACACAAACTGTCCTAATGGGCGAAAGGCTCAATAGGGCCGAGGGCGCTACGAAATGTCAGTCTAAACATCCTCTCTCCTTGCAAACTTGTGCCAACTTAGTGGCCGCTATGCCCAACTCACCGCCGCTGGCCTCTTCTGCACACCACTTGCCACTCAAGTACAGCCCATGGTCACTGGCCAGACCAATATAAGGGGCAAAAGCCACAGCTTTATCCGGGCGGGACCGAGGAGGTTTCTATACTTGGCAAGATGGCGCCGCGGCAGCGCACATGCTGGCCAAAAGGTGACGACGTTACAGATGTGTGCACCCTCACCCGGTATCCCTCGCACCAGCACAGGTCAACACCATCGTAAGTTAACACACCGGTAATCCGCAATGCAGGAGTCTCAGCTTGAAGCGCTTAGGACAGTCCTAGACTAGACGGTGTGTAATGTGGTGCCGTCAAGAAAAGCTGGGGCAACCGTTGGGTTAAAGGGTTCGCAATTAACCCCTAGGGTTGGAGCAAAAGACTCTCAGGTTCAGTTATTCGAATAACCCACCAAAATGTGCACATCCAGCCAGTGCCTGAGGGCAAAATTGAGCCCTCACATAAGGCAATGTTTATTTTATGTAACGCCTGTTAGGTAGTATGTGCAGCAGGGGGCACACGTTGATCAGTCAGATAGAGCATGGGTCACTGCTGCTTGCGAAAGACGCACGGTACACACCAAGTAGTGCAATGACTTAACCAGCTATCATGGCTGGGATGAATCAATCAGCCTAAACATGAATCAATCAATCAGCCAAAACATTGAGCATCCTTGCAGAACTGCAGCATAAACAACATTCCTGTGCCTGATTTATTTTGATGAATATGCCCTGTGCCCACTACATCACGTGCTGGCTCCATTGCTGGCAACCTCCCTGCCTCAGAACACCACCAATTCCCGCTCCAGCGTCGCACTCGCGCCAACGTCGCTCACGCCAGACTTGCTGGTACTGGCGCTCACGCGCAGCTGGGAACAGGTCCAGAGGGGTCAAAGTCAGCATCACGCGAGATGGCAGGGACAGGCAAGGGGATGCGGCAGCAACGCATGTACCAAATGTGGCGTTGAGATCAATGAAGATGATCTCAGCATTTTGCTGCATGATCCTTTTAGAAGTGCTCATTTTCAGACCCATGACCCACCTTCAGTGGCCCCTGGTCCCATCCCAGTGTGGCCCGCTTCTCCTTGAGTTTGTAGGCCGCCACCAACTTGCCCTTCCCCTGGCGCCGGCTCATGCTCACCACTGGCGCATCGCGGGCAATATCGTACTGTCCCTCCAGAGTCCATGGCCCATTCAGGTGCTTGAACCCCATAGTAGAGGCATCCGTGCTGAAGTTGTGACTGAGAGGAAAGAAGCCAGCAAATTGGCAAAAACAATACCACAATCAGGCATGCAACATGCGACAAGCCATGCCCTGCAATGCAGCGTCAATCCATGCAGAATGAAACGTGGAACACGCTTGCTATGCAACCACAAACACATGCAGCAAGTGCGTGTGCCTACATTGCTGTGATGCTGTTGCACTTGTCTGTTTTCAACTGCACGTCGCCAATGACGTGATCATTCTTGGACATCCAAATGAATTTTGCTGTAAGTGGTTTTCCATGGAGGACTGTGTCCAGGGTTACGCGCCCTGTCCAATCCTTGGTGGGCACGTTGTAGCTCACAGCCGTCACCACGCCAGCTGCACAGGAGGAGGGGAAGCACGTGTGAGGAAAGCACACAGCCACTGGCCAAGTCATGCAAAAGGCAATATGGCTTACTTCCCAACGATATTCCAGCCCAGAACCAGTCCGCCTCAAATGTTCAACGCATTCAGCAGCTGCATCCCCACCTATCTATAAGGCCTGACCATGGTCCCATGAAATGCGCCGCCTCTACCCACCTTCGGGTTTCCACTCCGCTCCCAGAACCAAGCCAGGCAGGTTTTTGTAGTCAGCAACAGTCTGGTCAGACAGTGTGGCTGTCAACTTGACGCCGCTGACGCTGGCCTTGGCAGTGCCGCGCCACCATGCGCTTTGCTTAGGAGCTGGGTTCTGCCGTTCCAGGCCCTGTACCTCCAGATTGAACGCATTGTTCAACTGCACCATAGTTCTCAAGACCCTTGTCTATCAGTTGGCGGGTTAACAATATGTTGGGTTTCAAGTGCCACTTTGGCGTGGCGTGGTTGGCACCTGACAGGAGACAGACACAGTAACAAGGGTAAGAATCGGAGGGCTGAAGTTCGGCCGAACAAGGAAAACAATCACTTGCACAATTAACTGAAATAATCAGCAATATGGTAGGGGACAGTTTGCACACGAAGAGTTCGAAGCAGCACATGTGGGCTTTTGAGCGCATGCCACACGGTGGCATGCCCCGAGCAGTGGAGGGTTTGTGGGCACCAAAGGCAACCACAGAGAGCAGAATCTGCTAGAACCCCTTCGTGGCATTTGAATACTGCCACTGGCCGTGTGGCCCCGCGCACTGCAGCCCAGCTGAGCTTAGGAGGTGGCTCACCCATAACCCCATATGCATGCATTGTGTGACCGCTTCAAATGGGTATATGTTTCTAGCGGTGTGTAACAGCACGAGCTTGCAACTACATGTACTTCCAGAAATCGTTGGAGCACACAACACACCTGTGGAAGCAGCCACTCCACGCACCTTGTATTCTGGCGGTGAAAGGGCGGGTCACGCACTTCGGTTGCAACACAGGGACAGGCTGCAAGTTGCTGTCGAGCACAACGTCCACCACTGCTGCGTGCTTATGAGAATTTGGTAACAGTATTCTCCTGCATACCCAGACATATTATGAAGGTTTGTGCTACCCCCCTGAGGCCCACTCTGTTGGAGGGCTGGACCTTCGAGTGCATATCAAATACGCAGTGCTGCACCAAACCACCAGCCTAGTGAGCAAGTACGGGACATAAGCACACGTTGGAACGGTAGGGTTGCATCTATCGGACTGTTTGTGACGTCCCGCACACATTGTCGAAGGGAGACGGGGCTGACTTGTGCGTCAGCTGGGACGGCATTCCAGACTACCGACCACTGCGCAGCACCACGCGCAGGGTAATTCTTTCAACTTAGGTTTTGAATTCCTCAAAGCAGGCACCCTGTCGCTGTTTGATACGGTGCTTTCAGGTGGGCATCTTGGTTGCATGCTGGATATGCATGCATTATATGCATGCATACTGCAGCCGGAACAGTTGCCATACATGCAGTCCCGTTGCTCCTGTGCATGTGTGCTTTTATGAATAATGCAGTTGGACTTGCTTGCAAACGTAATTAAATGGCACTGACCTGGTGCCCCCTTTGGGTGTCCGTGCCAACCAGCCTGACCCCGCCCTCCTTGTGCAGGTGGTACCCGCGGCTGAGCGTGTAGCGAGCTGTACAATATTTAGCACCACCCCTCTTGATACTGGTCAAAAACCAGCAACCACTTGCAACCAAACTTTCCGCTTCTGAGACCATAGGCATGGTTGTGGCGGGAAGGGTGTGGCTTTCCTGCCAGCATAAGGTTGGGTCCTAGCACAATCAACAAGGTACACAGTGCCACACCATCGACAAGGCCATTGCTATGGCGGGACTCAGTGGGCTGTCACGGCAGCACATGCCTGCTATCGGGTGCGGGTGCCGGCCTGGTCCCCCCACCTCCTCAGTCACAGGCACCACCTGGGTGCTGTCACCCCGGCCACTGGCCCAACCCAGGCACACTCCAGCAACCACGTGGGGTGGCACCTTCCAACTGCGGCCCCTCATTTCCCTCTCCCACAGCGCTTCTCAAAAGACTGCAAGTGGCCAGGTGGCGTCGGGGCCAGACGAGGATGGTCGCCCCTCGCCACTGTCACCCTCCGAGGTTAGCCAGCGTCTGACCAAGGCTGCCAACCTGGTGGCGACCTCTCACCTGCTGGCACCCACAGAGAAGCAAAATTTCAACATAGCGCTGGTCGTATGGTGAGGGCACGTGGGATCTTAAGATCCACCCTGCTGCATGAGCTGTTGTGTCGTTTTCTTAAAGTACCCTGCATGTACTGATCCCACCTGCCACTCTTGTGTGATGCAGGCGCGCCATCGCCGCCATCCCCCCTGGGGAGCGCGTCAGGCTGCTGGACATGCTCAACTCAGGGTGAGCCACTTGCACACATGGGCATTACATACATGTTGCAACCCTCTGCATGTTGCGCCCCCCTTTGCATAGGCATTACATGCATGTTGTGGCACCCAACAGCCTGCGCCAACTTCCCTCATCCCCTGCCACAGCGACATCATCCGCCTGTGGCGCCTGGCCGCCTCCCGTTACGCAGCCCCACGATCTGACCTGGCGCTGGCGCTAGGGCCAAACTGGAGCATGTATGATGACTTCCCGGAGGTGCCTGGCCAGGTAAGAAAGATTTTCTGCTGGGGTTGAGCAATTTGCGTTTTATATCTTTGCAGCAAAGTAAATTTGCAAATTTGTTGCATGACCATGTACCTGCCTTTGTCACCAGCCCATGTGAAGGCCCCCCTATTCCTCCCCGCCAGGTCGTCACTTACAGGGGCAAGGCTGCGCTGCCCGTCCACCTGTTTGGAGTGAGCCGCTTCCGCAAGGCGTTCTTCAGTGCACCCTCCTCGGGCCAGCTGTGTGGAAGGGTGCTGCTGGACAGGGGGCTTCCCGGGGACCTGCTGTACCCACTTTACTTTGCGGCAGACATGCAGCCAAGCATCATTCCAGGTGGGTACCCCTCAGTGTGCTCTCAGTGGGATGGTACTGGGCAGGCATTTCTGGTTGCTGCATTAGAATGTGGCCTAGCACGGCACCACATTGACCCCTTTTGAGTGTTTGTACCCACCACACCCCTTGCCTGCGCAGCCACGCGTGAGGTGAGCGACATGACCCTGACCTACTGTGCACCCGGCGACCTACCGCTGGCACCCGGTGACTGCCCTGTGCCCACATGGCCCTCGCCGCGGACCCCTCTGTACCCTTTCAGTGGGGGCCTGACAGACCACATACGGGCTGTGGGGCCAGGGGTGTATGTGGGGGTGGGATGGAAGGAAGCAAGGCCAGGTAGGGTGGATGATTGCACCGGCAAGGAGGGGCACAGCTGCCTGCACACCATGCTTGTAATGCATGGAGTGTACAAAGTGGATGATACCATGGAAAGGCGATGGGTATCAGTGGCATTGGCTGTAGGGCAGAGGAATATGTTGTGGCCAAAGTCTGTAAGCATGCCGAGCCTGCTTGTGTGAACAGTTCTGGCATACGCATATATGCAGAACCAAACGTGTCGCCTCCACCCCCAGGCAAGGACCCTGGACGCCGCTTCCTGTTCTTCCTCATGGCTCGGGAGCAGGAGGAGTGACCACCGCACATCCGCTGCCCACTGGACCATACTCCCATGCTGGTGCAAATCCAGTACATCTTTTGTGCAGTAAATGGCCCATGGCATTTCCCTTGCTTTTGTTGCCAAGAATTGAACAAATGTGAACTCGCAAACGCATCTGAAATTAACGTAGTTTGCAAACTCATGAGCGGACAATGTCATATGACATCAGCAAGTGCTGTGATTTTGTGTCATGGTAGAGCGGCGCTCTGCATTGAACGTGAACTAGGTGAATGGATGTAGCATTTTGCAACTCAAAGATGTCGCATGTATGTGCAAGACGTAATACTTAGTAAGTACGAGTACTCGCGACGCGCCGTGTACTTTTCCATGCATCACGCCGTGTACTTTTCCTCGTGCCATGATGCGGCATCATAAAGCTTTTCCTCAGCAGCTTGAAGCTGTCTATAAACAGTAACTGTTGTCACAAGTATAGTATAGTATAGTATACTGTATTATTTGCAGGGCCTGGCAAGGGACGCATTAAGATAGTAATTACTTCAGCCTGAATTCGGCCGCCATGCAGATCATTGACAATGATCATTAAATGTCAATTGTCGACTATATTCATTTGTCGATTGAAAAAACATTGAAAACCATGCACCGACCTATTCTAGTAGTATTTGCAGGGCCTGGTACCTAATGTGGTCGCATTCAGAATCTGGCGGATGGCGCCCACACCCACCGTGGTGACTAGCTGCAGCAGCCACACTGTGAGTCTTGTATACGGTATATATGCAACCTGTTCAGCCGGCCGCGGGCATCATCATGCTGGCGCCATACTGTGTACACAGTAAACAGTATAAGCGCGCGTACGCCGCGTATACAGAGTGAAACTGTACTTCCAATTAATTTAATGTACTTCCAATTGGTTTAAAACGGAAACTTTCATTGTGGCATGCTTGAACCACTGCGAAGCCCACATGCAGCCCACTGGGCACAGGCAGCCAGAGGCCGACCATGACGGGTATACAACATCATAAACGATGGACACAGTAACTTTCTATCATGGCATGGTGTTCAGACAAGACTACATGTCAACTACATGGCACCACCCCACTTTCACCCATCATGGCCCCTGCTCCTGACAGATGCGCATCGGCTGCACTACTAGGTTGCCACCCTGCCCCTGCCCCAATCTGCGCCCCCGCCTTGCCGCCTGCTCCCAGCCGACCACCACCCCCTCCACCTGGCGCCGCGCATAGGCGCGCAGCCCACCCACCACCTGGCGCTGAAGGTGGCCAGCGGCAGCAGCGCACGCACTCTCAGCAACTATGGCAGCGGCAGTACCTGCACAGACAAGCATGCAGCTGGTCATTTTATTCCTTGCTCAGATAATCCATTACTGTCTTGACAAGGACAAGTTGTTTACCATGTCATACTTAAAATGCAAGTACGGCCCCATGGCCTAGACAATATGCGCACGTACAATGCTGCACCCAGCCCCAATCCTGCCCTGCGCACCTATGACTGCCTCCCCCAGATGCGGCGGCGCCAACCCCACCATGGCCCGCACCGCGCTGCTGTTGATGTAGCCCTGCACCGCTTGTTCCCCACCACTCACAGCCACACCCGCCTCCTCAGCCACACATTGCTCACCAGCGGCCTCAAGTGCAGCCCGGGCAGCAGCAGGAGGGCTTGCCATACCACCAGGTACCTCCAGCTCCACCTCCAGCCCATACATCCCAGCCACCCGCTGAGCGTGCCCCGCCAATGCCTGTCGCAGCCTGTCTGTTGCCCCAGGCATCACCGCCCTTGCTGCCCGTGCTGCGGCATTGACCCCTATCACATCCGCCGCATAGTCCACCAAATCGCGCAGCCGCACTGCCTCGTCGGACGGCGAGTAGTGAGACAGGAATGCATGCTGCAGCTGCACCTTGACGGGGTCGGGGGGTGGCGGGGGAGGGAGGGTGGAGGAAAGTGGCAAGGGGCCAAGACCGGAGGCGCCGGGAGCCAGGCCTGAAGGCGCGGTGGGTGTGATTTTGCGCCTGCCTCGAGGGGGGTGGGCATCCGCCATGCCGCTGGCGTTCCGGGCCTGCATGGGATAGCATCCACATTGAAGCGCATGTGCAGGAATTACAAGTTGGAAACCTGCCAAAGTTGAGTAACCAGCCACTGGTGATACTCTGATAATGACCCGTGCTCCTGTTGTTCACACCCGCACCTGCAGCCTGCGCCGAGTTGCCTCCAGCTGAGGGCAGCAGTGCGCCAGGTACTGCCCGTCAACCATGGGCGGCAGCAACAGAGGCACGGCCCATCCCTCCGCCGCCAGCTGCCCCACAGCGCATGCCATGTCCGCCCCCAGCCGCTCCACCAGCCCATCCAGCACGCATCGCAGCGCCAGGCAGGGGGGGTTAAAGGCGGGGTGGTGAGGCAGCAGCAAGGGCGAGCGGCGCAGGCTCTCTAGCATGCGCAGCACCCACCTGTAGGGCCACATTACGCATGATGAAATGAAGAGACAAGCAATACCCTGCCCTGGAGAAGAGCCAGCAAGCGGCGCGTGCAGCTGCATGCACATTCATGACAATGCGCATGCCTTCCCTAGTCAGAATGATTTCCTGCACAGTGGCAAATGCCTGATTCCGGCTCCAGGCACCCATGTCACAATAAGCCCCCAGAATGCCTGGTGCGCAGGAATCCACCTTCCTGACCCACCTGAAATAGTTTGAGTACATCGCCCTTGGGTTATCGCGCATGAACCACAGGTAGCTGGCGGCCAGGGGGACCGCCAGGGGCAGGGCGCCTGAGGGGGGTGCGGCCAGCAACAGGGCAGCAATGTCCAAGGGGTGGGAGCCGTCGTAGGATGGCGGGGAGGAGGAAGAGTTGCCATCTGCACACAAGGAGTAGGCGAGGTAGGTGATGAGCATCAGGACAAGAAGCATGTGGTGCAAAGAACCACCCACATCCCAATATGATCGATACCCGCCCTTCCACCATTACCTATTGTACATTGTGTATTTAGCAAAAGCTAACACAATAAAGATTTTTTACTAGTCGTTTAAGTCGCTCCACAGCAGCCCAGGACCCTCACTGCTCCCATTGCCCCCACCCCACCTCCATTTCATCTCACCTGTGTGCGGCGCCGGGGCCCCCTCCTCCCCCGGGCCATGCGCCAGGTGGCTGAGCATGAGCGCCAGGCAGCACAGGGGGGCAACGCGCTCACCCAGAGACATGCCTCCGCCACCCCCCCGCTCGATCCCCTCACCCTGGTACAGCTGGACAACCTTAGCTGCCAGGCACCTGCAAGACAGAGCAGTTACCCGGAAACATCAGCACAAGCACATGCAGGACGCTGGCCGGAACACAGGCCTTACAGGCGGTTCCCTTCCCCCCCACCTGGTGACTGCCGCCGTGAGCCTGTGGCTGTCCGCCGCCTCCATGAACAGCACGTAGGGCTGGAGCGCGGGGGGGAACTCGTACAGGCGATCAAGGCAGGCGGTCAGGGAGTCATCAGGGGGGATGGTGCCGCCGCCACGTGCAGCAGGTGCGCGGCCGGGCCAGAACCCAGTGCCTGCAACATTGGCAATGCGTGGGTTGAGCCATGATATGCACACGCAACCTGACATGCACAGCACGTATGCTGGGTGGTGTACATATGCAAGTGCAGGGTGCAAATATGTTCACGTGGCGCGGGGCGCACAGGTAGAGCGGATATTGCAGGTATTGTATTATTATTATCCATTATTGTTATTCTTTAGTATTTCATTGTAACTAATTAAAACGTTATAACTTATTATTGCATCGGCATGAAATTTTGCAACGTCAAATGAAATACCGAATGTGTTGCAAGTTGCAAACTAGCAAGTTTTACTGTAACTGTCACAGACAAGTAGTACATTTTCACACGACACAAGCTGAATTGAATCTGCGGCCATTAGGGACTACACGAAGCTACCTCGGGCGAACACCCCTCGTTTTGCAAGGACGCGGGTTCAGGCACCTGCACCCAGCACACTATACAAAGCCTTGCAGCCATACCTGCCCCACCCCCTCGGCCTCCTTGCTGTGGCCCCTGCCGCAGCCCCGCCTTGCCCCGCCCGTCCGCCGTGCGCAGCCTCTGGTTGAGACGCTGGAACCTGTCTGGGTTGCGCTGCGCCAGGGTGCTCAGCTCGGCGTCAAGCACAGCCTCACCAGTGGTGGCAGCCTGGTACACAAGGGGAGGGGAAGGCGTGGAACCAGGGGTGTAGGGCTCAGAACTTTCAGAGGATGGATACCGCCATTTGTATTTAACAGAAATACTTAAATGTTTTTTGCATCTAAATGTATGTAACAATGTACAATGTAATTATAGACACTGTCAATAAATGTGCTGCACAGTATGATCCAACAGTAATGTCAGGAGAAGAAGAAAATAAGCTAAATCCGCGCCCCACTACCAGGAGCCCGAGGGGCGCACTCCCTGTTGCTGGTTCCCACATCTTGCCCTATGCAATCACCACAAGGTCTGGAAATGAGACCTCAGTAACTCTCCCTTCTTCACATTTGGGCAAATGATGCCTGTGGTTTTACTAACCACCATATAACAGTGATCCTTGTCCGCCAAACTACTCCACCCCGCGCAAGTACCCAAATGACCCATCTCCACCCCACCCACCTGCATGAGCGCTGCGGTGAGCAGGTGTGCGAAAGGTGTGATGTTGTCTGCACGCAGGCGGCGCACAAGGGAGGCGGCACGGTCACGCAGGGGGGAGAGGGCCGAGGACACCTCTGCACGTGGCATGTTGGGACATGAGTCAAAAGCATTGAGCTACCAAGCAGGTGGATGACCCTTCGGCATCCTTGACAGCACAAATGCACACAAAGGAGACTGGTGATGACTGCTTACATGCATCCTCATCATTATGTCCTTCCATTCCCGCCGCAACTCCCCTGCCAACCCACCCACCTGCCAGCCTCGCCTGCCCCTCCCCCGAACTTGCCAGCCTGTCCGGCAGCACCGCCAAGTCCCCGAGCAACACAAACCACTCGTCGCGGCAGGACTCGCGGTTGGTCAGGCGTCGCTGCTCCTCCTGTGTGTGCGGGGTAGGGGGGCATCAGCACTGGAACGCTGCATGGCAGCATGACTAGCAACCTGCCTGCATACTGTCTGTGCATCTCCATTGGCCCCTCGCACCTGCGTGCGTGAGCGCTGCCCATCAGCCGTGAACGCCTGCAGCCCCGTGAGGCCAGTGATACCACCTGCCCGCACACCCGCGTATGCCTTGTCAGTGCGAATGGACGCAGCCCGCCAGGTGTCAAGTGCACGCTGCAGGCGCTGGTGCAGGTCCCCTCCCCACGCCAGCAGGAGGGGGTACTCAAGGAGCGCTGGCACCAGCTGCGGGCCCAAGGCGGTGGCCAGATTGCCTGCAAGGGGGTGGGCACCAGGCAGTGGGCTACACGGCAGTGGGGCAATGGGCAGCGCACTACAAATGCTGTGACACAGTGGCTGTTATCCCGATGGAATTGCTCACAGGCGCCTGGCCCCACCTGCAAGCTCCAGCACCCGCAGGGCATATGCAACAGCCGCTCCCCCTGTCGCAAACAGTGGCGCCATCTCCCCTTGGGCCCCGTCCACTTCCCTTGCCTTGGCCCCCCGCCCCACCGCCAGCAGCGCCAGCACCACCTCTAGCTCAGCGCCCAGGGACAGCGCCACCTGGCGGGACAGCAGGGCGGCGTGCAGCAGAGCGGCGCGGGCAGCGGCGGGGGCCAATGGCGCCATGTCATCATCAGGGGGACCTGCAGGTGATTGCGCGCCACAAACGCCGTCGTGCTCAATGCTGTCCGCCTGTGCCTGATCGTGTGGCCCTCGGTCTGGGCTGCACTCCTGCGCATTACCTACGTGACCCTTATGTCCGCCAAGGCCACCCTTGCTGCCAAGCTGCGCCTGCTGCTGCGAGTGGGTCGCAGGCACCGTGGCAGGTAATATCCGCCTGGCTAAATCACGTGCATGTGCAGGTGAGTCCTGGACCGTGGCTTTTAGTTGCCGTGTGCCATTGCTTGTCCGGTCCTCAGCAAGACGAGGGGCAATGGCTGTGTGGGGACGTGATGGGGACTTCGGCAGCACCCTGGCACTGCTTGATGGCCGCACAGATGTCTGGGCTGATTTCTGGTCACTGGCTGCACTTTGAAGTGGTGCCTGCGCTTCGCGGCCTGCTGGCGCCACCCGCACCTGCCCACCTGGCGCACCGCTCGCCCAAGAAGGCTGTGCGCCGCTGCTGGCCAGCACACGCGTTGGCAGGTTGGGCTGCCCCTCGAACAACGCGCTGCGCTGCCCCGCCCCAATAGGCGTGGGAGCGATCTTGCGCACCTGCCCCGCCCTGGCCCCGCCTGAGGGTGGAGCGCGGGTGGTGGCGGCAGCGGTGAGGGCGGGCGGCACGATTGTGGGAGTGATGCGCTGTTGTGGCGTTTTGCACAGTGTGGCAGACCAGGATGTTGCTGGTGCGGGAGGGAGGGGGCGGGGCGCAGGGCTGGCCTGTCAACAGGTGAGTTGGGGACGTTGGGTGGGTGTGGGCAGGCACCACACAAAAGGCGTCTGTAGCATGAAGTAGGCTTGGTGACAATAATGCAAGGGCTCGTGCCACTGCCCGTGACAGCCCATGCCAGTGGGCATGGGCATGCAATGGCAATGTGCATGCACATGCGGGTAATATGCATGCATATGGCGACAAGATGCAATATGCATGAGATTTAAATTGCTCCCACAGACGCGCACAAATGCACATACCTTTTCTCCGTTTTCCACGCCACGGCCGGCAAGTGCAGGGAAGTCTTCCACGCCTGCTCTGAATGCATCAGCTTGCGCTGAAGATGGTTGCAGGACTGGCTGTGGCGAGATGTGCAACGCCCCAAGGTGGCCCTCAAGACCATGCACCACCACCTGCTGCCTGTCCCCTGGTCCCGTGCCCACGCATATGCAGTCGGCTTGGCCCCGTATATAGTTCAAAAAGTGCACCCGCAGCTCGCCAGGGGTGATGCCGTGCTGCAACGCCAGGGGTGGCGCGGCCGTCCCATCCCCCTCTACCCCATTATGCTCACACAGCCAGTCTGCCACTGGCTCTAGCGGCTGCTGGTCGGTAAGCAGCATGTGCAGCAGCTGGTCCATGCTGCCCCATAGCCGTGGACCCACTGGCCCCACGACCGGTACGGGTACTGTGCAACCTCAGGCAACAGCAGCAAGGAAGCGCCAAGGAGTAGGCTGTTCTAGAGCTCTAAATAAAGGTCGCGGCTGAAGTGAAGTTGAGCCAGTGCCCCTGCAAGCCTGATATGCTTGCATGGCTGGTTTTTGACACGCCAATCCCAAAGTCACCCTAAAGGGTAAAACGATGCCCATTGTGCCTTCAGGCAGACGTTCAGTGGTGCTGACAGCCTGTACTTGAACTGTTCAGTCGAATTTGGCCAACGTTCACTTTGATTTGTTAACCCTTACAACTCCACCTTCCCACTGCAGGTTAGTGCATGGACACTGCGTTCATGACATCCATGACTCCATGATGGCCATGCACGTGGAAATGCACATGCAGTCTCATTCAATGGCTACCAGAGCAGCAGTAGCCAAGTTGTTGAACATGACCCAGCAGACCGGCTTAGCTATTGCAACGAGCCAGGCTTCGCACAGTGCAGCACATCAAGCCCCATCACTATGGGTCAAAAATTGCACACTGTCAAAAATTGCACCTGTCAGGCGTGTGATGCCCCCCGCATGATGATACCATAGCTGCAGTTATATGTGACTACACATGCACTGCTCATGTATTTCCACACAGCAAAATGTATTCCCTACTCCTGATGCACCTCAGATTGGCAGTCCCGCTCATACATCTAAACTAACGGTAGTATTCCCATAGGCAGCAAAACAGCAGCCAGCAGTGGTGTCCTCCACCAATCCACCTTGCCCTCCACCCCTAACGCTGTGTCTCAGTGCCGACCCGGACGCGTGAGGCTCCTGCGCCTCTGCGCCACGTGTGCCACCCGCTCCATCGCCCCCGCCACCACCAAGGAGGCGCGGTTGAGGGACAAGGACAGGGAGCCAAAGGCGGAGGCAGGCGGGCCACCCCGTCGCCCCTCAGCTGCAGCATCAGGCGCAGCTGCTGGGACGGAGGCAATGAGGTCATCTTCGTCGATTTCCTCGTCATCTCCCCCCTTGCCCTCGTCCACCTGCCGATGTGGCAACACGACGTGTCAGCGCCACTATCAAGGTCCTCACTGCTTGCAGCCACAATGCATGGTCAGGCAAGCCCCACAAGGTGCTATGTTCAGCCCCTACAATGACTCAAGCCCAGCGGCGATGAGGTTCTCAAGGTCCCACACCCTCCCCGCCCCCTACCGGCTCCTCCTTTGCCTGCTGCGCCTCCTCCGCCCTGCGCTCCAGCCGCCTCAAGCGGCGCTTCTCGGCGTCAGCCTGACGGGCCAGCGCCTTGTTGCGCTTGGCCATCTGGAGAAAAAAATGAGAAGCAGTTGTCAAAAGTCAAACCCACTTGCCAAACAAGAGACCGCCTGGGCACTGCATCATCATATGACGTTGTGACTGGGCAGATGCCAAGAGCGTGGCTGTACTGCGCACCTGCTTCTTCCACAACCTCTCTGCCTTGTCAAGGTCGCTCCCTGGGATTGCCTGTGCGTCCATGTTGTACATGTTGTAGATGCGCAGGTAGTTCTCGGCATGCTGCAGCATGGTGGCGTGGACGGCGGGGTCGTTGGGCAGCGGGTGGCACTGGCCAAGGGGACCTGCGGTAAAGGGGGGCGATCAGAGACACGCAGGTCAAAAGAGCCAGCATATACATGGCAAGGTAGCACATGCACCATGCCCCACGGCTGCCCAGCAGCATCAACCCCCACCTGGCGCCATCCATTTCGTCCCATGGGGGTAATGCAGCGGGTCCTGCATGAGGGGCGCGGGCAGGCCGTAGTTGACCTGCGCCATGCGGAAGGTGACCTCCCCGTCTGGCTTGTACTGGAACATGCGCGAGCGGGCCACCACGCTGTCAACCTCCTGCAGGGTGCCCCTGAGACAAGGAGGCAGGGATCACATGCGGCTTGGCAGGGGGGACCGAAATGTGGATCGTGCTTTGCAATGTGCAGCTCATGTGGTTTCACATTGCCGTGCTTTCATCGCACATGTCTTCGCGCAACCCTGGCCCCCTGCCACCCGGGTGGCCCCCCACTCACTTGATCTCCGCCATGTGGCAGAACTTGCCGCTGTTCTCCGGCTCAGCCACATAGTAGTCTGCCTTCCACGTGCCAAAGCGTGTCCCAGCCTCAATCTCGGCCTGGGACTCAAGCCAGGCGGTGTCGGGGTCAATGCCGGCCTCCACGCGCTTGTGGAAGGGAGCCATGTTGAGCAGCGCACCGCACCTGCGGGCGGGGAAGCCAAATTTGGTTGCAGCACACGGCAGGCGGTCGCAACACAATAATTTCACCAGCCTGGGATGCCCTGACCAAAACATGCAAGCTTGCGTTCTGCACAGATTGGCATTCTGAGCAGCATTGCCCCAGGTGCAGGCGCACATACCCATGCTTCTTGCCCGCTGTCCACTCCCCACGGTACACCTCCCCGCCGCGGCTGATAAACTGGCCCATGCCATGAGCAAACCCAGCGGAGAAGTCACCCTCATACCTGCACCAACGGTACAAGTTGAACATGCACCGGTGAAAGGTCTGGCGAGCAGCATAGTACAGCAAAGGCTGGCTGGCTTACTTGTCTCCTCGGTCCACCTTCTGTATGCCACCTCCCGTGCCATTGCCAAACACCATCACTCCCTTGCCGTGGGGGATGTCCTCGCGCATGAGGCCCTCGAAGCTGCAAAAGAGGAGTGAGGGATGGGTGACTACGGTAGATGCCCTGGTATGGTGCACCCAGTACCCATCCCAATACCCAGCTGCTGAAGTACGCCTTGGCAGGCTATCTGACCACTGTACTGTAACAGACTGCTCCGCTGATAAGTACAACAATGCAGAAATTGTAATATATGTTACGACTATCACCAATGTAGTGATTGCTGCTGCAGTTTGTGTGCAGGGCAGCGATGCGCTGGTCACCACTGTCGCAGTGGAGTGCAGGGGTTGCAAGAGTGTTGCAGCTCCCCAGGGGCACTCCAAGCGATGCTATGCCATAATAAGGGGGTTCATATACTGTGCTATCATACTTTAAACCGCTAGAAACGGTGTGGGACTGTTGGTGGATGGGTACTCAGTTTCTCGTTGGCCACTCCCGGACCACAGCTGGTATGAGCTAGTAGTGCGCCTGGATACGGTGGAGCGCTGTGTGCAAGTAGGATTAAGGAGGTACTTTCATAAACAGTATTGGCACAGCTCAGTGCACGATGCGCAGTATTGCCCAGCGTTCCCTGTTGCCCCACCCTTCTGTGGTACCCACCACCCCAATGCATGCCCCCTGCCCAAGCTACTACTCACGTTGTGCCGTCATCATACACGTAGCTCTCCCACTTTAGTGCATTGCCCACAAAGGGTGCATATGGGTGGTTGCTGCCCGCCAGGTACCACTGTGGGTCCTCTGGTGAGTGGCGGGGCGCATCCAGCCCCTTGCCCACCTTCTTGGGCTCGGGCGGGTAGGTGGACATGACGGGCGAGGCGATAGGCCAGCGCAAAGCGACGGCCGTGTGGACAAGTTAGGGCGGCAAAGGAGTGTAGTTGCTGACATAAACGTGGCAAATGTGGGGAGATTGTGGAAAGTCAAGACCGCCGCCCAAAACCTATAACGGCGGGCTGTTTTAGGTCCCGCAGACAACGGTGGACCGCCGATAAGGTCACAAGACCCTTGACAAGGGTATTTTGATGCCCTTTCAGCGGACACGCGAGTGGGATAAGGTTTGCGTAAAAAAGCATTCACCCACCAACATGCACCACCCATGTTGCTGGTATGTTGCTGCTGTACTGCTTGACACAGCATCCGTTTGGCTGCCGCATCGCCGCAGACTGTCTTTAACTGAACTTGCATGCACTTCAACCACTTTCTACAGCTGGGGATACATCGCCACGGCAGATTTTGTCGCTCATTTAAGCAGTAAAGGAGTTTGTTTATTGATCACAGTAACTGGAGCCCAATATCAACGTTCGTAAGGACTTTTGAGGGAGCAACGGGTGCCTATAGTACAGTGTCGGCACTGCCTAGGTAGGACTTCTGGCAAATACCTCGGACCTTCTTGGTACCCTAGACTCCATGCTTTGGTTGCCATTGACTTTCACTTGCAGCATTTTATATAGGTGCTGTTCCCCTTGCTTTGTCTAGCATCAATGTGGTGCTCTGGAGTTGGCCCGTACCCTTGCGGTTATGCCCATGGTTGTTGCACCCATGGCATGCCTGCTGTCTTCCAGGTTCTAACAGCGACCTCAGCAGTCTTCGCCAAAACACAAGTCACAGCAACGGCGTACTTTCTGGTTGCAACACTCCGCACACTCCTGGCCACTCCTACGGTATGCAGCCGCACACGATGCAGCTGAGCGCAGGCGCCTTGGGCAAGTGCCCCACAGCTCCCCTCAAGGCCTTCACCACCACACGCCGCTGCCCTCCCCGCCTCCGCCACACCCGCTGCACTGCCCTGGCTGACACACTAGCAGCAGCACACAGCGCCAGCCACATTGGCCAGCCACTGCTCCAGTCCCTCCTTGACACAGCCAGCTCCTCCCACCACTTACCACACTTGCTGGCGCAGCTGCCCTCCCTGCACCTAAGCGATTTTCTCACCCTGGCTGACACCGCCACTGCCGCCATCACCGAGGGTGATAAGAAGCTCGACCTGTTGACTCCCATCGCTGACGGGCTGGAGTACATCCTGAAGCAGCTCCAGACGGGCTTGGAGCGTGTTCACTGCCCCTACACCTACGGCTACTCCATCATCCTGCTCACGGTTTTTGTCAAGCTGCTGACATACCCGCTCACCAAGGCCCAGGTGGAGAGCGCGCTGAGCGTGCAAAAGCTCAAGCCAAAGGTAGGTGGGGGGGGGGGGGGATGGGGGCAGGGCCGCACCAGCCATGTGCTTGCCCACATGCCAACACCTGGGGATGCACTATGCGACAGTGCTATAGGAAATTGGCACGTGCACCAACTTGCCATTAGGTTTGGTTTGGAGTCACAACCATAATATGCTGGTCCCTTGTTGAACCTCGCGCTGAATTCCTAGATTGACGCCATAAAAGAGCGGTATGGCGAGGACAAGGACCGCATCCAGCGCGAGACATCGGCGCTGTACGAGAAGGCAGGGGTCAACCCACTGGCAGGCTGCCTGCCCACCCTGGCCACCATCCCCATCTTCTGGGGCCTGTTCCGCTCACTGTCCGACGTCAGCAACGAGGGACTGCTGGTAGAGGGCTTCTACTGGATACCCTCGCTGTCAGGCCCAACATCCATTGCGGCACGGCAAGCAGGTGCGGGAGGCAGCCTGCGGTGTCTGGGGCAGCTGCTGTGCAAATGGAGTGACTTGTGCAGGCCATCTTGTTTGCTGGTCATCCGCACATTTGAAAATCGCCAGCACATTTGAGCCAGGGGTTATCATCATGTGACACACTGTGTACAGCAGTGGTGATCTACTCCAATGTGATGTACTGGTTCTCATGCTGCAGGCCTTGGTTCCGACTGGCTTTACCCCTTTGTGGATGGCGCCCCGCCCATTGGCTGGGAGAATGCCGCCGCCTACCTGGTTCTGCCTGTGGCCCTGGTGGCAATGCAGTACCTGTCATCCGCCATCATCTCACCTCCCATCAACCCTGAGGACCCCAACGCCAACACGCAAAAGGCGCTCATCTACTTCCTGCCGCTGCTGGTGGGCTGGTTCTCACTCAACCTTCCATCAGGCATCAGCCTGTACTACTTCTCCAACAGTGCGCTCACAACCGCGCAGCAGCTCTACCTGCGCAAAGGAGGAGGTAGGCAGCAGACTTACGACTTGCACCATAAAATCACCGCATGTGTGTGGTTGGTGCTCGCATCCAGATATCTCATCCCACGTACCACATATGCTACAATTGGCGCGAACGCCAGCCATGGAATATGCAAGTGGTGCATGTCCATGCTAAAATGTGTTTTCCCTGCACCAGGTGCCAAGGGCAGCTTCAACGACCTTGGCCCTCTTGAGCTGGGCACTGCCAGGCGCAGCGGTGTGGTGGCGCAGGGGGCGCTGCCAGGGGAGGCGGAGAGGGCAATGGCGAGCAGCGATGTGGCTGTGGAGAATGGTGCGTATCTGTGTGCTTTGCAGGGCACATTCTTGAGTTCATTTCCAGACCATCTATGGCGCGGCTATGTGGCCCAATTGCTTGCGCATGTGAATGTGCATGTGCAATGTATGTTAAGCCAATGAACCATATCAGTGTTGGGCAATGCGTACATGAGCCAACAATATGGCTCACTTCAGCTTGTCATGCACCGCTTGCAGGTGCTTCTGCTGCCTTCACCACCCAGGATGGTCTTGATGCGGTGGATGGCATGGCTGCCTTGGAGCAGGCGGCAGACATGGTGCAGGCAGGTGCGCCCGCTGCCATCAACCGGAGGTGCAAGCGCAAGAAGCTTGAAGGAGGGGAGCTACAAACAGCGGCGTAGAGAGGCGTGCTGGTGTAGCCAAGGGGGGAATGCTTGCTGCGCAGATTTAATCTATCGGTCCAGGCTTGCTTGAAAAATGCTCCCACCATATTCAACGAGCATGGTGTACAGTAATTGTTCTGGAGACATGGGTGGACTTGACATGTTGCATGCATTGGGCAAAGTTGCTTAGCCTAGCTGGCGGTGCATAAAGATGGCGATGCCCCACTGACAGCTAGCTGGGTTGCAGTGTTGCACAGTGATTGGTCAAAGTGGTCCCTGGCAGGACTGTTGTGATCACCAGTGATCTATTTGCAGTAACTGGTGCCGTCCTGTAAATCATTTAGATGTAATTGAATTTTTTTGCGAGCCTAAGCCGTGGTCGGCCATGGCATGAGGCATGCCCCCAAGAGCCCTGCCAGGCTCGGCCTGCGAGGCTCGGCCTGCGAGGCTCGCCAGTGGCTGCAGTTATGGTCTATCACGGAAGAATTCTGGCTTAAGCTTGCCTTGCAAGACCAATTGGTTACTGTTGAAACCGATAGGGCCCATTGCGTTCAGCCATCAAAATTTTCAATATTGATATCATGATCAATTGTTCGAATTTGATCAATGTGATATGGCATGGGCCCGGCCCTGCATAGTACTGCTTGGTTACCAAGGTTGGAAATGTAAACCATTATGGTGTTCAGAGTCTGACCCTGGGTCAGGTGATAACATTTTACATGTTCAACATAGTATGCGTTGCAACTTGCTAGTATACTAGGTTATAACTTGCATGCAGTACATGCAACAGTTGAGTGTAGTTGAATGCATTTAGAATTCATGAACTTAGATGAATTAATTTATCTATAGATGGGAGCGCAGGCAGGAGTCAGCTGTTCTTGTCCTTAGCATGCATTGTGCAGGGAGTACGTGGTGCTTGCAGTAGCATTTGTTTGAAACAAAATAAAATAAAACACAAAGCATGCAATGCAGTAAAGGAGATCAGGCAAAGCAAGGTCTACGTCATGCACGCTGCGTCCGCAGTGCGCATTGCCATGCTTATATCCCACTCACTGTGACATTTGTCAAGCAAGCTGTCTAGTATAGCACTGTCTATCACAAGCTGGACGGACGTTGCCACTTTGCCAGAAGACGCATGTGCAGTGTGATGCTGCCAAAGTTAGGGTACCCATACGCCTATGGTGCGGCCATCAGTCGTTGACCGCGTGCGAGCCACACGACAGTGCCTGAGCACTGCGCCCAGCGCCTCCCCATCCACGCCATACTGCCGAGCCAGCCCCGCAACGTCCACCCCTGTGCCACCTGCCTGTGCGTCACGCTCTGCAAACAGCCCCCGCAGCACCCCCGCATCCAGCCGCCCCACCTCCGCCGCCTCGCGCTCCTCCCGCCCCATGCGTTTGCGCACCGTGATGCCCGGGCCAGCCACTGCCGGCGCCACCTCCACCCGCCGCCCCTCGATTGCCCCGCCCAGGCGCTGCAGCATGCCGGCCAGCTCCCCGTCCTTCATCTCCTGGAGCTCCTCTGGCGTGTAGCTGTCAAGGGCGCTGGCAATGCCTGGAGATGCCTCAACTATGTGCTGTGTGGTAGAACGGGCAACGCTGTCTGTTGCTTGCTGATGGGGTGGTGACGGGGGTAGTGGTGGTGGGGTCACTGCTAGTGAGGCGGGCGGCGGTGGTGGGCTGGGTGGGGCTGGGGTTGCTGAGGGTGCTGGGGGCTTGGCAGACGCCACCCGCCTGGCAGACTTGCTGGCTGCACCACCCATGGCAGGGCAAAAATGGGGGGTGGAAACAGGCGATGCTAGAGGAAGGGTGTGTGTGGTGGTGGTGGTGTCAGTGCTGGTTCACAAAGTCCTGCTCCTGCGCCAAGGAGGGAGTCATCGTAAACAAACGTTCACCGATAGGAGTAAATGACATGCTGTGTGGCTGCTGCCACTTGTTTGCAGAATCAGCAGGAAAGGGTGAAATATGTACCTGTTGGTGCATAGTGGTGCATACTGAAGGTAACAGCACCTACACGTGCATGTACTTTTGTAGCTGTCCAACCTCATGGTTCAAACCATTTCCAGACGCGTAACCTTCGAGGTGTGGTTTTGTTGTTTAAAGTTCATACAAACCTGCCTCAGTCCATCCATCTACGGGTCACTGTTCTGCCTGGTCTATGCTCGCCTTCTGCTACCTCCACGTATTGCATACACATAAAGACGAATATATCAGGGCGTATGGACTCTAAAAGCGTCTAGGCTACGGCACGAAGGCGGGCGGTTAGGACATCAACCCATATGCATGCACAATGCATGCATGCATCTGTGACGAGTATGTGGCAGGTAAAGCTAGATATGCACACGTCTTCCTTGGTCCATACGCAATATCATTGATTATTGACGCAACAGGTGTGCCCAGCGCGTCCGAACTCATATACTGGCACTAGCAAGCACATTTGTGCCCACCGCAGCGCAACACTCGAGGCCTATAAACCCTAAGGGTGTAGACATGTGCATTTCCCACATTGATTCTGTTGTAAGCTCTGTAAAGAGTCAGATGTTCATATGATGCAAACAGCGCCCTATGCTAAATGCTCACGATGGGCTGGCTTTTTAACTTCCAGACGATGGGTTAAGGAGCATTGTCTTGCACAGCAGAACCTGCGTACTTGGTACTTAGTCTATGCGGTCGAAAGATTACCACGGGCCACGAGGTCAACCCACGATAAATAAAATTGCCCCAAAACTTGCGCAAACAATCCAGTAAGAAAGAAGGTTTCCACCATTGCATTATCTGGCAAGTACCGTGGCAGGTGGACCCCACACTTCAAACTTCCTGTTTCTTTGGTGAAGACTTTGTTGCCGCTGCCAACATGTGCTACCTCTCCGGCCCCTCCACAGGGCCACTATCCACCTCCACACTGGGCACAGCAGCAGCCACCTGCACCCCCGGGCCTTGGTACTCAAATGCCAGCCGCAGCCGCACTGGGACCAGGGTGGGGCTGGGGACCGGTGCCACAACTCCGACACCGACGCCACTGATAGCGACTGGGCTGTCCTCCACTTGTGGCGCAGGTGCCTCTGCCTTCACCAGGCGCCGGTCCCACCCACCGGGCACTGAGATTGAGCCCTATGGTGGGAGCAACAAAATGAGGTTCAGTTGAATGTTGTCATTACAACAGAACAGGCAGAAGAGCCTGTTGCATGGGTGACGCCACCAAACTAGCTGACAGCGGCCTGCTCATTCAGCTGATGCTCACAATACTACACCATTTGCTGCAAGGGCGCAGGCTGGGTTCGTACCCAGTATACAAACGGTACAACGCGTGCAATTGCCACCCTGACCTCCCCTCTCACCTTCCGGTTCTTTTCCCATGCCTCAGTCAGGCGCTGCTGGAAGGCATCATAGTCCTTTTGCACACGCGGTGAGTGGCGATGCAGGAGGGGGAGCTGTGTGAGAACGGGGATGGCTGTGGGGGTGGTGGGGGCTACGCTGTGCAGGCGGCCATCCAGGTGGGCGTACACCTGCGCGCAATGGGTTGCATCGTCACATGGGGTGTGGCATGTGACGCAAGATCACATGGGCAACATGGCAAGGAATTGCTAATGCCATGGGAGATGGAAATGCCATCGGCCTGCTATGGCCATGTTTCCAGACCGCTTAGCGCTTTGACTTTCACATTGCACATTGGTACAACACAGTAGCACAGTGCCCATCACACTGCACAGGCCTAAGCCACAGGCCCCACCCCCCAACCTGGTACTCCAGCTGCTGCGGCCTGGTCTTCCACGAGGGGGGCACCACCAGCTTGAAGGGGGGGCCCACATGCGCTGCCACCGCATCCTGGAGGGACTCCTGCTGGGAGGGGGTCAGCACAGGGCGCGGGGCGACTGCAGGGGGGTTGGTAAGGAGTGTGAGGTTACAGAGTGAGGAGGCACAGTGGTGGTCAATGCATGGAGATCATGATTCATGGTACACCGCCTGTTAGGTTGCATGGTACATTGCTATAGCAGCCACTGCATCACATGGCCTCGGCATGTCCCTCCCACCCACCTGCTTTCCCTAGCCCCGCTAGCGCCTTTCGCCTGCCCCCCTTCAGCCCCCCGTTCACATCCACCACCGCCTCAGCCAAGGGGGATGATGGGGAGGGGTATGTCAGGTTGAGCTGCAGGTAGGTGACGTGCAGGGGGGAGGCAGGCGAGGTGGGTGGGAGGGGTTTGGGGCGGTACTCGGTGGGCAGGTCACGCGGGACCTTCACAAATCCCTGTGGGTAAAAGTTTCATGGGACTCAGCAGAGCAAAGCCAGCAGCACGGTATGCAAGCAGGTTAGCTAAGTTTGCGGTGGCTGTAGAAAACACGGCTGATATGTGACGAATTTAGCCACTGCAAAATGCACACTTGCTTCCCAACCTCTCAGGAACAGGTGACTGCTTTGCCACAAAGCAGCCTTGCAAAAACCAGCAAGCAGGCATGCGTGCTCTTAGCAAGGGCGCACGCTACCCCTGCACTCTAACCCACCTGGCTGCCCTTCCGCAATGCCCTGTCCAGCTGATGATGTAGCCGTGCACGTGCCCGCCACTGCTTGGACCCGGGACCCCGCACCAGCGACACCAGGGGTAGCTGCGGTAGCAGTGCACGAGCCCCGGGGCTGCATGGCAGGCACGTGACGACGTTGCCCTGTTCATCCACCTCCACCTCGTACTCCACTGCATCTGTCTCGTGGTCCCAGTCAGGGGGCAGCGCAACCTTGAAGCGCGTGACGGCGTTGGCGCGCACAACCGCGGCGCAGGCGGACTGGGCAGAGGACTGGCGCAAGAGGAGGGGGGGATTGGGTGATGCGCAGGAGTTGGGTATAAGGAATATACAGGAACAGCCTGGTATAATGTATAAGGTAGGGCAGCACAAGGCAGTCAAGCATCAGTCATTGATGGTGCTGTGCAATTCCGTGGCTAGACCGCCAGGGGGTATGCGCAGCCAGCAACATAGTGCCCATGATGCACATGACTAGTCTACATGAGCTCACCGTTTCCTTTGCCTGCTCCACAGCCACTTTCTCCGCTGTTAGTTGGTTGACCTGCAGGGAGGGAGTACACATCAACCAGGTATTGTTCATATTGATGTGACTCAAAGCAATCTTTTCATACCACCCATGTGCCTCATACTATCCTCATCTTCATGCAACGCAACACTGTGTTCCTCCCTGTTCCCCTCACCTGGCGCAACCTCCACCCATTGACCTGTGCTTCCCTCGCCCACACAGCCGCCGGCAGCAGCGCCAGGGCCAGCAGCGCACCCAGGCGGGCAGCAGTGGCCAGGGGGTGGAACATGGCGGAGGTGAGGGAGGGGCGGCGCACCACCAGCGGCGGCGGCGGTGGTAATGATACCAGGTGCGGGTGCGATTGCGTGAATGCATCCAGCGCATCCTGCAGGGCGTATAGGTGCCTGCGAGGGGCATGGGCAGGGTGACTGGATGGAAGGTGGGCGGGGAATGCATGGCAGGCTACCATGGCAGCATGTCATGCCAACCAGGGATGCCAGTTGTGGGTGAACAGGAACAGACATCGTACAACCCATGTGAAGCACACCAATCGGCATTGAGTGAACAGTCATCTGTGTGCACCACCCTCACACCCACCCCACTTGCCTGTCGCTGATCACTGCCTCCACCCACCCATCAGGCCCCGCCACAGATAGGCTGTGCCCCTCCCGACCCCCACCCAGTGCTGCCAGCCTGATTGGTCCCTCCCCTGGTTCACCCATGGTGCCACGTGGCTGGCCTTCATGGCACTGGTACTCGCACATTGCCGCGCACATGGCCTGCAGGGGAGAACGCAAATGATTGCACATTTCAGGGGGGGTACAGCTTGGTCAAATGCACCTCTCAGACACTGCATACTGGCCAGGTGGGAATGAGTAGGATATAACAGGGTGCCAAACCTACCGCAAAGTCGTTGTTATCCCCACTACATTCCACGATCATCCCCTCGCCTGTCCCACCATCTTCCTCCCCTTGCCCGCCCCGCCCACTCCCCCCCGCCCCCTCCACCAGCTGCACCCCTGTGACTGTGAGCCTGAAGGTGAATGGGTCCGCCACCTGGGCCACACGCATCAGCTCCGACTGGACCTGGGGGGGGCCAGCGGGGGCCAGGAGGTCAACAGCTGGACCATACTGGTGCTGGAAAGTGTGTGCGGGAGGGTGCAGCTGGTGGTGTTGGTGTATGCAGGCCAGGTACATGGAGATGGGAATGCGAGGGGGGGGCAGTTGCAATGGCGAATGCCCAGTGGCATGCAGAAAGATACTTTTGAGGGCCACCTTCAAAACCAGATCACACTGAGATAGGGGTGTTATTTTTGCGCCACACAAAAGGTATGTGGAATGTGTATGCCTTACCCTCTGCACGACCTGGTCCTCCCCGACACCCTCAAATGCCCCCCCTGTTGCCGCTTTGTCCCGCACAACCACAAGTTCTGGGCCCCACAGGTGCACGCGCACGCGCTGGCGCTGCAAGTAGGGGAGAATGGGGGGTGTGGAGAGGCACATCCAGCGAGGCAAGGCAACCTTTGCTGACAGACTCGATGGCATAACTAGCATAGCAAGACTACCATGTACACCAGCAAATACATGGCACCGTGGAGCTGGGTTGTTGCTGCTGGGTAGGTACATGTGACCCAAATCGCCCATTTGACTGACTGCTAATCTGGTTGTATTGCAGGAATGCAGGTAGCTAACTAACTAACTAAGTCGCACAATGCTCTGTGCGTGCTGTCGCCTGTATTTTGTTTCCTTGCCTTCTAGTACTAATTGCCAATTAACAAGCATGTCATCTTCAGTGTGTTTCCTTGTTTTCTGCGATAATTGCAAGATTGCCCTACTACAAAGTTGGCCGACTGCTGTCCGCCTCACCTGCATCTGCTTGTGTGGTGACAGGTTGCTGACAGTCAGGGTGGCCTCCAGGGGGGTGGTGGGGTCAGGAGGTGGGGGGGCCACCCCTGCCTGCCTGTCCGCCCAGGTGCACAGCAGGGTGCGCAGGCGGGACTCCTGGGACTGCAGGGTGGGGGTGGATGAGACGGCGGGACAGAGTTGCCACAGCATGCCTAATGTACCAAGCTTAATACAGTATGTACAGCCTGTGGACAGCTGATGCATGCTCAAGTTCCGCTTTTGGTGTGCTTCTATGCAATCCATGAGTTGCATTGTCCTGTCATGCGGCTACTCAGGCAGTGTGGAAGCAAGCCAAGGTGGCATACAACTTACATACTCCTCTTGTATATCTGCTGGTTCCTCCAGGCCAAGTGCAACCAGCTGCAAGGGGGAGGGAAGGCAAGGTCATTACCACCCGGAGTTCAAGGAAAAGAGCATGCAAGAATGGACAGCGCTAGCAAGCAGACGCCAACCATGGTGATGTGCACTGCAGGCAAGAGTTCATACTATGCGCACGGACGACAGTGGTAGGCTCGCAATCTGCCAGCTGCCCTTGCACCTGGTTACGATGGATGAATAGCGCTACATGCATACCCCCAACCCTAGCCCCACCTGCTCCGGCACCAACAGCTCTGCCAGCATGACGAGGTTGGGGCGCAGCAGCAGGCTCAGCGCGGCAGTGGGGCCACGCTCGCGGTCGGAGCGGGCTGCGTCGTACTGCAAGGTCATGGGTGGGGGAGGGTTTTGGGGAGCAGCTGTTGTCTTCCAAATGGCCATGTGACGCGCAGGAATTACCATATGGAAGGCATGCTGGCGCAGCGAGAGGGAGGGCAACTGGCAAATGTGTGTGATTGCAATACAGGACACAGGCACTGCCTGACAGCATGCGCATGGCATCCAATTACCAGGTACATTATGTGCAGGCTCCGCCTCGTACCCCCCCCCTCCCCCCTGCCCCACCTGCGCCAGCCTCTCCTGCACCAGCTCACCCGGGTGGCACTGCCGAGCCGCCATCAGCGCCGCATGCACCCCCTCGCCCCTGCGCATCGCCTCCTGGCTGGCGGCACACAGCAGTGCAGAGCGGCGGGCAGATGGGCCTGGGAATGACACAATGCATCAAACTCGGTTTGTGTATGATGTTTTTCCCAAGTACAATCCAAGTTACAATGCCATACACTAACCATGCCACATAAGGTCCAGTAAACAAAAAACAAATGCCATAGCTATTGAGGATCAATGCCCAACTATGGATTGGGGATTCGGCATCGTCTGGATTGCATATTTCTGTGTCTCTGTGCTTTTTAATGCAACGCAGCACTTGATTGTGCCTGGCACTCCTTGCAATCTTCATGCTTAAAGTGTGGGCAGGCCACCAATGGCAGTCGGGTAGCACTGTGCACATGATGTAGGACTGGCCATTGTGCACAGTACAGGGAAGAAGGTGCATGCATGCATCCAGATGGTGCATGTACCTACCTGTCAGATGCGAGGTGATGGCCAGAGTACACAGGTCGGAGGTGATGAACTCATACGTGACCTCCCCTTCAATACCAGGGGGTGCAATGTCGGCAGATATCTGCAACCCACCCAAGTGATTCAGCCCATGCGTCCAACATTGCCCACAGTTGGCAGCTCTGCGACGTGCACATGATGCGATGCAGCGCATGATGGACATGCAAGGTGCAGGACCAGCTGCAGTGTGGTGCGGTTTTGGAATCAAAACGATGCACCCTGCTGGGCAGCAACCAGTGCTGGCCGCATGTGTGCACCATGTGGCAACAGCACAGGCATGCTCCAGCTGTGCCATGACCTAGGCCTCACCCCCCACCTTACACACACCACCCAATTCCACCATGTGGCCACCGCCGTGTGCACCCGCCCACCCACCTGAGGGTACTCTGCTACTGCTGCTTCCACCCTTCCCACTCGTTGCCTCACTGGCCAGGGCCTCATGCCTCGCCAACACGCACTGGGCACTCGCCAGGGGCCAAGGTCAGCTCCGCCCCGGCCAGGCAGTGCATGTGCCCTTGGGGCTTGAACCTGGGTACACACCGGCTAGTGTGGATGCACCACACACATTGTTATTGCTATGGTGTTGACATTGCCAGGACGGGACAACAGGGCCATGCACACTGGGTGGGGTGGGGTTGGGAATTGCCAGGCATGACCTGCACGGCAGGGACTCACCGGAATGTGCCTGCGCGTGCCCTTGCCGCCATGCACCGCTGCCTGTGGGTGGCCCAGCATGTTTTTGTGCCTGGCGTGCGGCTGCACCAGGGTGGTTGCGGCTCCTGTGTGCCCCATGGTTAGGCCCCGCTCGCACGCTCGGGTAGGGAGGCACGGTGGTGCATGTGGCGCGCGTCAGGAAGACCACAAGGTGCCCTAAGCCAATTGGGGTTGTTTATCTGAAACATGGGGAAACACATACGACACAACAGTATTAGGCAGTGCTTGCACATAGCATCTGGGCGCGTGGCGAGGTGGTGCTTTTAGCATATGCATGCATATGAGTCGCCACACACAATGGCACCAGCCTCTTTCAAGAAGCCGCCAATACTGCTGACTGAGCAACTGTGTCATGCTTCCAGTGTAGCTAGCACACAGTCATGGGTTCACACCTTATGTCCTTGTGACTTGCCTGCCTCCCACCTGCTGCAGCAGCCAGAACCCAGTTCAAGTCAGTGGCCGCCTGAAGTCGTAGCCACAATACCCTTGTTTTTGAAGTTGATAGTGCGGCAGGTGCAGGTGCAGAGAGCCGCAAGTGGCCTACAGCAGGTCGTATATGCCAGCGCAATGTTCAAGTGCAAGGAACGGAGCAACTGGCGGTGCTGGCAAGGCATGGACGTTATTTGGGCACAATACTGCTTTTACACTGCCTCCCACAGAAACAAAACTAACCAGTCCGTTTACTATAGTGGGCACCCTTTGATCCACAGGTTTGACAAAGGTCGGGGGAAGAGCTGCACTCCCCGCTGGTGAGTGATATCCTCGCCCTCTATCCCCCAGCCAAAGCGGTGCCCCCAGCTACCACCCCCCTTTGAAGCGCTGTGCACTGCAGTACCACATTATACTTGCAACGCTGGTGTTTTTACTAGGAAATAAGTTTGCGTTGCTGCAACTTCAACGTAAACCCTGCCTCGTGCTGCGCTGTCTGGTGCGCCAAGCGCATCTCTGCCATCGCGCACACATGCCACACCGGGCCGCGCTCCGCTGCCCCCCTCATGCACACGCTCGCCTCTTCACAGCCAGGTACGCTTTTTCGTTGTGGGTGAAACTGAGTATACAGTCCTGCTTACAACTTGGTACTATTGGTGAACGGTGCCCGGGCCACTTGGGCTGGCTTAAAGGAGGGTAAGCCTGGGGGGAACTGCGACGAACCTGTTCAGCCACACAAAGCAGTATGAAGTCGCACTAGGCGTTCTTGAGTTCACGCTCAGCGTTAATTCCACCAGCGCACGTTGTAGCTAACGTCGGGTGGCATAGACTGGCAGCAACAGGTGTATCCGTATGCCTGCACCACTGCAACTTTACGCCTGGGGAACACCTATTCCACCAACGAACTTGCTTCCTGCACTGCTCAGTTGCACTGACTGCATTCTGTCTATTTGATTCGCGCAGGGCCTGTGCGTGGAGCATTGGGTACGGCGCCAGTGTCGGGTGGAGCCTCGCCTGACCGTTCACCTGCGCACACAACACAATTGCTCCACTCGAGCAGGTGAGGCAGGTTGTAGTGGGCAGTGCCATCTGAGTGCATGGGAATCTAGAGCATCCCAGCGGGTTGAATGCAGGTGAGTTCCACACCCGCACCGCTTTGTTGATGCCACGTGGTGGTGCCACTTGCATGCATGCACAATGCATGCACTTGCGAAGGAATTAGGACCTCCCCCCGCAGAGGGGCAAGGACGGGGCACGTGCATCACCTCTCACCAGCACACATTAAAGTCGTCGTGCGTTTCGGGTGCTGTACCCCTAGATTCGTTCCCTTCCAGCTGGCAGGTTTCACGCTTGTTCCGGCCTTAGTAAATCCATTGGCAAGGCACCGCTGCGCAGTCATGCGTTCCTCCCTTCCGCAGCAGGTGACCTTCAGGCCCCAAGCTGCCATCCGTGCTGCACTGGAGCGCACTAGCTTTCAGCAGAGAGAGGGTCTGAGCTGGCGAGTGCAGCTGTGGTGGCCCCCCAACGCCCCAGCGCACACAAGCTGGTGTGTGCAAGGGGGGCAGGAAGGCCGGGTCGTGAGATACTCAGCGCACTCAGCTTTTGCTCACAATGCCCCTTGTAGCACGGCGCATCGTGCTTGCACTATGTGTGCTGTGCCTGGTACCTGGCAGTGTGTGGGCGCAGCAGCCAGGGATGCAGAACGAGGCAGAGGGGGGTGGGGCACAGCCGCTGGCAACCCCGCTTGCTTACACGCATCGCCGCTCGCGATCTCTTGTGTGGCACTCTGAGGCAGCACAGGGGCAGGCACACAGCGCAGCGGAGGCAGCAACAGCCAGGCAAGACCTCCTGGAAGGCGATCACCAAGTTGTGGAGCGGGTGCCGGCTGGAGAGTGGTGGTCAGGGACTGGGCGTGGCCTGTCATCCACTAAGCACCCGCCCCCTAAGGGTGCCACCAAGAAGCCCCCACCAAAGCCCAGCACTAGCAAGAGCCCCCCTCCAAAGGCTAGTAGCCCAATCACACGACAGAAGCCCCCACCACCCAAGAGCACTTCCTCGCCACCACCAAAGAAACACAGCCCGCCCCCCAGCACACAAAGCCCACCACCTGCAAAGCGCAGCCCACCACCCAAGACCAAGACCAGCCCTCCACCCCATGCCGCCGCTAGCCCTCCACCCAAGCTACCACCGCCTTCCCCCAAGCCCGTTACAAGCCCTCCACCAAATGACAAGCCCAGGCCTCCACCCAAAGTCTCCGCCCAAGGTGCGCCACCACCCCCACTGCACGCCCCTCCTCCACACGACAAGCCACCACCCCTACCAATAATTACCTACCCTCCACCCAAGATGCGGCCACCCCCCCTCAATTCCCCACCACCCCCAGTCTCCAAGCCACCCCCCTCACCAGCACCCCCACCCCCAGCACCGATGCCATCACCACGTATGCCTCCTCCACAACCACCCCCATCCCCCGCACCCCTGCCACCACCACCGCTATCCCCACCACCACCGCTACCCCAAGCACCACTGCCACTACCACCACCGCCGCCACCACTGCCGCTCAACCCACCACCTCCCACTCCAGGCGCCTTCCCTCCAAGCCCGGACCCTGTCATTGACGACTGGTCATGGTGGTTTAACCCTGATCCACCACAGCCACCGCGCCCACCGCCCAGCCCCAGCCCGCCTCCACTGCCACCCACCCCGCCGCCACCTCCACCGCTGCCAGGTACGTAAAACTATTCCCCAGGAATGGCTACGGCTCTGTCCCCCATTTTATTTTCCTCCTTCAATCTTCCTTGTCGCCATTTGGTCACCAGGGAGCGCCACCTGCTGAAGCTGCTGTTGTCCCTGAACAGTGTTCACATCTCTGAACCTATTGAAAATGCTATACACCACATGCGTGCTTCCTCCGTGTTTTTATGAGCTAGCAACCCTTGTACAATCCTTGCCTTTCCATGCAACCCCTTGACCCCGACCCCTTCCCCTCCCCTTCAGGCCTGCCTGGCAATGTGGCGCTCACCCCCTGGATCGATGGTCTCACCACCTGGTACGGCGACGCCTCCCGCAGCCAGCTGCAGCAGGGCATGACTGGTGGCTTCTGCGAGCATGGTGACCTCTACTATGACTCCTACCCATATGGCCAGATCGTGGCCATCTCCCCCCTGAACCCCATCATGCGGGACTCACGCACGCGCGGCTGCGGGACTTGCCTGGAGGTGCAGTGCATCGAGGACTTCAAGTGGAACAAGGCGGCATGCAACCCCAACGTGACTGGCGTGATGGTGTACGTGTCTGACCGCTGCGGGGAGTGCGAGCCCAACCACATTGACCTGGCGCACCAGGTGTTTGACCAGCTGGTGGATGTCAACTCGGGAATTGGGAACCCTAATGTGCGCTACCGCCGCGTGGAGTGCAACACCGATGGCAAGAAGCTGACGGTGCGCGTGTGGAACATCGAGTCGTACTACTTTGCGCTGGTGGTCAAGAACTACGCGGGGGCCACTGGCGCCATCAACGCGGTGTCCATCAGGGGCGCAGGCGCTGCGTCATGGTTGGACCTGGTCTACACCGAACCCACTCGCTGGACCCTCAACGGGGTGCAGCTGCCCACGCTGCCACTGGATGTGCGGGTGGTGAATGATTTGAACCAGATGGTGGTGATGCCTGGGCTGATCAAGAATACCACAGTGCCGATGGACTGGATGTCCAACCAGCAGTTCCCCTACTCCACCACCGCACCCTTCCCACCCTTTGCGTACACCATACCCAAGCGCTAGCTAGCTAGTTACACAGTGCGGGGTTGTTTTTTCCAGGAGAACCAATGATGCACATGTTATGTGGAATTGATTCTGCTGATGGTCAGATATCTCAGATTTGAAACAGTTCCAACATCATGATATACAAGCATTGGGCATTTTTCCTTGACATTCTGTCACAGCCGTGGCCGGTGGCTCTTCAATCTGCAAGTTGCAGCCTAACAATCGTTGATAAACCATTATTCGAATAATTGAACCTTGGTGGATATATATACATAGTAGTACCACTATGAATATATATCCATCAATGTCGCATGTTTCCCAGCTTGGGCCTGAGGTTCAGAATAGCTATTTTTCTGACATGATATCAGTATATCTGAATGAATTTATTGACACGTGTACGTACAATGTTGAACTTGATGTGACGTGCTTACAACTAATCAGTGATACCAGTGAACGCGCATTGCATGGACATTAGGGCATACCGGTGACCGTGACGTCATGTACATGGAAATATTGAAAAATACATAATAGAATGCAAGTCAGCACTGCTGCAGCAGCGCGTTGACAGTTCTCCTGTTGGAACTTTTGTGGTGCTTTTCTTCTGTTCAAATGTACCCATACTATTGCCAACGGTTCAATGTCGGGTTGGTCAAACACTATGACAGCAGCAGTTTTGTTAGCATGAATTCTCAAGAACAATAGTAGCCCATGTTGCCGCGCGGCGCTGTGGCCGTCAACTACCTTATGTGACATAAGGCCTGCTTCTCTTAAGGTACTATCAATTTCAAATATTTAAAAAAATAAGCACACAACTATTATTGAGAACTTTTGAATATGGTGAAAATGCATCATGCGTGATGCGTGAGTAACACTGCGCATATGTATACACTGATCATCAATGCAACTTGCGTCTTGAAGGCACTTTGCGTCACCCACCCTGTCACCCACCTCTGCCTTGCCAATGGCAAGCATTCACTTTGCACCCGCGCGCGCAAGCATTCACTTTGCACCGGCTATAATATTGACACAACTTTAAAACCAATGCTGTTTTCTAGATATATACAAAAAGACTGATAGATCGGTTTAAAAAAAAATAAAAAATCAAATAAGCAACCTCAAGAAGGCAGTGCACTGAAGGGAGATACCTGCCAGGGGGTTCAGATGCGACGTAGACGATATTTTGACATGGCTGCTGCATATACTGCATGTAAGAAACAATCTATCTCATTTTTCCATGGCCTCTTGTTCCTGCGGCACAGCCCCCACCCCTCCCTCTGCCCCCCCTTCGACCCACTCCAGCTTGATTGTGAGGTAGCGCTTGGGCGTGCTGGCGGTGAAGTGGTGCAGAATCTCCTCCCCGTCGTCCCCACACAGCGTCACCTTGTACTCCCCTGGCTGCAATGTGGCTATGGGGATGCACCAGTGGCCAAGCTCGTCATCCTTCTTGCCGGTGTCTGCGCACAGGGGGTGGGCAGGTGAGCGCCTAGAGGACCCTGCCTGGGCACAACACTGCAGCACATGTCTGAAAAAAAAATTGCAGCGCAGGGCAGCGTCCATGCTTGCCATCAAAATGGCATAGCCTGAACTCCTCCCAACACCACCACCAGAATGAACAATCCTTTTTTTCACCCTCACCAAAGTCCATGAGCTGCAGCATGAGGAAGGCCTGCTCGGGATGGTGCAGCGGGAAGTCCCAGGTGGCGTTGAACCACTCATACCAGGCGTTGTGCGTGACGGGGGTCTTGTACACAGCGCAGTCAGACGGGAGGCCAATCACCTGGGCCTGAGGGAAGGGGGGTGATGCACGTGATGGTCGATGCCACAAGCATGGAAGGGGTAATTGTGACGAGACCTAATGGGATGCCGTTCATTTCTTGCAAGGAAAGCACCCTCCTGAGACCAAGTATTCACAAGTCCAAATCACGCATGCACAGTGTAGAACAAAGGATACCACGTCAACATGGCCAGACAACGCCCCCTTACTCGTTCCCCTTTCTTATTGCAGTATCACACCCACCTTCACAAACAGGTCCTCCCCACACAACCAGGAGCACTTTATCGTCTCCACCACTCCCGAGAACACAGTCACACGCAACACGCGCGGGGAGAGCACAGCAGCCTTCTTGCCCCCAACCATCCACTCCGGCTTGAGCACATAGCCGCACATCCCATTAGCGGCAAACTGTGGCCAGCATGGATGATCTAGATCAGTGGCCAGCATGGCTGAAACTAATTTGGCAACAAGCGCAGTGTGCCATGTGCCGCCCCATCCATGCAAGAGCACCTGGTAGTGCCCAATGGAATGCCACACTCACCCATCCACTGCATGTGCTGGTCACCTGCACCCATTTACTGCAAGACCACTGTGTGACCCAGCAGCAGCCATTCCCCCTCTCTTACCTTGGCCTGATTGAGCACCATCCCTCGGTCAAAAGTCTGCCAATTTAGCGCAACCATCTGCACACCGGCGGACCAGGCCGGCACGGGGTCGTAATTGCTGCTGTTGATGCGCCAGCCTGGGGAGGGCGAAATGTATTTCAGGTACACACTATGTATCAGCCACTGGATGCAGCACCCGTGCGGAGGGCGCTGGCACAAAAGCGGCCATGTAAGTCCATGACCCATGCATCAGGCTAGCAATTGGGCCTGTCTCTTGACGTTGCAGAACGCAAAGAGGCGTGGCACCAGTAGTGAGCTCTTGAGCATGACCGCATTGCGCACCAGCTGGGTGCAGGGAAAACTACCACCTTTAGTGCCAGCCCATGCGCCTCACATCTATCTCATCACATCACCCAAAAGGTGCATGCAAGCCAGGACGCATAAGGCCACAAGCTGCCAGTCACACCATCGATGTGATCCACCCCACCCCATCACATTGCTGGTGCAGCCTACCTTCCGGGTACGTCCTGACCATGTGCCTCTGCGTGTATGCGTGCAGTGGCGCTGGGTCCCCCTGGAAGCTGTCGATGATTGCCTGGGAGATGGTCACAGAGGCAGCAGGGCCTGGAAGGGGGGGAAGATGGGCCCCATGTTGAATTATTGCTGTGTGGCTATGCTGGTTGTGAAATTGACAGTGAGTAGGGCTACATAGCCACCACATACATGCACCACCACTGCAGTTGAAAAGAGCAGAACTGCTCCATGGTTATTAGGCAGATGGGTTTGGTGTGCATGCCTTGCTGCTCCCCCTCACCTTCATGTGGGTTGCCAAACTCCTTTGTCTTGTAGTTCCTCATGTACAGCAGGCGATCCAGCTGGGGTGCAACCACCTTCTTGGCGGTGCTCCCCTTGCCGCGGATCAGGATCTTCCCCTTGAGTGCCTCAGGGGAGTGAAACTGGTCAAGGTTAGGTGTGGTGGGGAGGAATAGGGCGGGGCCAACCACGCGCTCAATCACCTCAGCCTCCTTGACCTGCAGGATGATGAGATGGTTGGATGTCCAGGGGATGAAGGGACAAGGGTAAGGATGAAAGCCTGGCAGGGAAACACTGTTCAGGACTTCAGCACCGCGCACACTGCAAGTGGTTTGGTGCTTTGGTGCTGTCATGCACGGCCAGCGCATGCCATGTGGAGCTCGCACACATATATAAAAAGGCGCACTCCCTTGCGATCTGTATTTTCCACTGCAAGGCACTGCAGCAGACTGGTAACCTATTTTCTCTCAATGGGGTAAAGTGCCTTATACAGTCTTTATCGCACCTGGTTCTCCTCGTTGCAAAAATCCTGCAGCGTGATGATGACTGGGTAGGGATTGGAGGTGAAGGCGTGCGCCACAATTGCCTCAAGGCACTCCTGCAAACAAGGGTATCCATGGATGGGTATGGCAGGTTAAGGTTGGAGGGCCTGTCAAAGAATATAATAAAATGGGTGGGTGGCTGCGGCGACGATACAGCACACATGGATGGCTGCTAGTCCATCTATAGGTGCTTGTAGATAATGGAAAAGCAGTTGCCACATTTTGCAGGGCAAGCACAATCAAACCCCCCACCCTGTTAATATGCCCTCTCAGGCTGCAGTACCATCCCATGTGCTCTCCCCACCCCCCACCCCCCACCTCCAGTGTGATTGAGGTGACCATGGCCGACCCGTGCTTGACCACTGGACCCTGCCTGTGGATCAGCTCCCCCTTGCGCCGCTGTGGCTCGTTGTATGTGTCAAGCTCAAGGCAGCGGCACCCGCGGGCAAGCGCGTCGATGATTACCTGGTGGGGGTTGCACAGGTGATTAAGAACAGGTTGCACAGGAACATGCGTACTACAGGAGGATTGACTTGAAGAAAGGGATATACGATGCACAGGCTGTTACGGTTGCCCTACAATTATTCAGCAGTTTTCTTGTGCAAGACCCCAGCCGGTGCATCGGATCACTATGCACCCACACACCACATTTGCGCTGGCACCGTCCCGTGCCCCTTTTTCTAACACGTGTATTGCTGCTAATCCCCCAACCTCCCCACCTGCGTGCCCCCTTTGCCCACGAGCTGGTGCCCTTCCACATAGGAGTTGTGTGACGAGGATATGTAGTAGTGGGTCAGCGGGTGGGTCATATCCTGGTGCACGCCAGCTTCGAGGGGGGCATAGGGCAGGCCGACGTGGAGCAGAGGATCCCGCTTGTGGTCGTATTCATTGGCTGCCACACGGTACTTGGAGAGCAAGGACCCCATGGTGGGGGGTGGGGGGTGGAGTGGGAGAGTGGGTCCTGCAAGAAGTGATGTGTGAGGGGTCTTTCACTCTACTAAAGTGCTCTGAGGCTACACATCACAGCAGGTTTTGGCACAGCGTGTCGCATAGGGTAGCAGTACCCACAGTGCAGCGCCAAACAAGCTGACGGCATCAACCCTTGACACCCTGGCACATGCCATCTCAACAGTGGCTAGTGGGGTGGCCAGGGGTATCACCACTCTAAACAGGTGGTGCCTTGTCGTGTCAAATACAGCAGCAGCCTCTAGAGAGGAGTGAATTGTCAGGTGCTGCAAACATCGAAGCTCCCGGGGCACAGTGGCACAGGTTGGCATCCAACAAGCCCATCTAGAACACCGTGAACTAAATGTTTCACCTGAAGTATCACCACTACTTTGCGAGCACGACTATCCCATGGCTTTGGCCCTATTAGTCGCCACTGAAATGCATGCATTGTACACACAGCAGAATGCATGCATACAACCGACAGTCTAATTTGACGTGCCCAAAGGACATTAGTATCGCCCAACCCGCTCCTCTGCAAAGCTATGACCTTTCAAGTCAAGACAACGCGTACCTGCTGTTCAACGTGCCCAGTCACCAGTAGCCACCCTGGTCTAGGCAAGTCAGCACCTCAAGCGCACATGCTGTTGCGAACCGTCACGCGTGCTACTGAGTCAGGGATCGGGTTTTTCTATCGACCTGTTGCAGCCACGGCTGCCCACGACGTCGATTTGTTGGGCCAGGTTGCAGGTGCCTCTGCCCAGTATTGGTAGAACCAAAGTTTTTGTTGGATAATGGGACCTAATCGACGCCACGGTGCGAGGTATAACCAGACAGGAGTGCTTTACAGCGAATGCGCAATGGAAAGGAGAAGACAAGGCGGTTCTAGATCTATTCACTTCAAGGATCCCCGGCTGCCTAGGCCTGGGCTGAACAGCATGCAAACCCTAGCCTCCGGCAACGCCCTGGTTACCCTACGGTAGGGTAGTGGGGGGTTGACACTCAAGTCATAGGACTTGCAAGGCTTGAAGCGGCTAGGCACATCCAATGCGCGAGCGCTTGCTGGTGCACACGTCCCGCGGGCTAGTGCCACGGAGCTGTTCACTGTCATTACAAGTGGTGGCGAGGAGCACATTTGAAGCAGACACAGGTTGCTCAGAACGAGTCGCTGTCCCTGCTACTGCCGACATCATCCTGCACAATGCCCCACACCCGTCTGTCAGCATCCAAAAGCATGCATGCACAGACACCAGCAAACTGTTGCGATACCACAAAGTAGAGCGGCAATGAGACCCAGCAGCAGGCGCACCTCTTTATCCGAGCTCCCCTCCTCATTCGAGCTCCTCTCCTTGTCCTCACTATTGCTCTCCTCATCAGGGTAGCTTGCAGCATAGTATCCCTCAGCATTGGAGTCCTCGCTATCCCGGGGGCTGCCAATATCGCTGCCATCAACCACAAGCCAGTCATCGTCTTCCACCACCTGAACAGGGGTGGGGGGGGTGCGGTGCTTGGCAGCGGGTGCAAGGACCGAGGGGAACGCAATGTGGCGGCGGGTTCATGCTAATGCAGGCATTGCGTATTGTGTGGCACAGGTACACCAACTTGTGGCGCTGCAGAAAGAAGCCCCCAAGTCCTTCTGCATGGGCAATTTCAGTAGATGGAATGACATCTTGGCCTCTGCCTGCCCATGCCCTCACCTGGACCACAGGCACCCCCTCATCCTCCCCTTGACCCTCCTCCCCATCCGCGGCCACCATGTAGATGTCGTACACATATTCCATGTCACTGCCACCACCCGTACTCCCCTCCGCATCTCGTCCCGCTCTGATTGATGGCGCCGTATCTGTCACCGCCTCGGCTGCTTGCCCCCCCTGCCCCCCCTCCCCCGCCAGGTACTCCCTGACCATAGGCATGTAGTTGCGCATGATGGCAGCCTCAATAGCAGCCTCCCTGCACAGGTGTGGAAGAATCAGTAGTAGGTGCATGGAGGGGCTGGGTCCAGGACTACATTCGTGGATGCACCGCCAGCAATCAGAGGCCAGCGCACAGGGTGCCACAGCCCAACTGCCTATGCATTTGATTTTGCAAACGCTCCTCTGCCTGAAGACTTCATGCATGACTATAAAAATTCGCAGGCAGCATGCTCCAAATTGCCAGATATATGCTGAAATATGGCTGTAAATATTGCCTGAACATTGCTGTGACCCTCATCCACTGCCGCCAACGATCCAATTATTCATCACACCTCTCCTGCTGCTCCCGCCTCCGCGCCTGCTCAGCCCCCTCCTGCCCCCCCTCCCCTACAGCCACCAGGTCCAGCAGGTGTGCATACTGGCGCAGCAGGTCAGGCCCACCACCCACCCCCGCCCCTCCCCCTCCACGTCGCCGCTGCACCTGCTCAAAGCGTGCGCTGGAGCTGGCCTGGTGGGGCGTGGAGCTGCGAGCGCTTGGGCCTGCAGTGTCCGCACTGCAAAGGATGACACATGCAAATGTTAATGCCACCTGGCGGTGCCTATCTTATTGAGCAAATGGCGTGGCCTTGCCTCCACATTGTGTGCTCGCTAATGCACTGGCATGGGCATGGGCCAAATGCAATATCGCTTGGGCCATACACTGACATGGCATCACTTGCTGACCCAGCTGGCGCAAAATCAGGGTGATGTTATCGCACACAGGGGCATTTGCCAAATCACCAGACCTGCTCCGTTCAATGCATCACAGCGTACAGGCAGTTGGCCAACCGGCACATGCGCCCAGGGTGCTGGGTGGCATATTGTCAATGCAAAAGTGATGTCCACCATACGCCACTACCGTATGCCAGATGGGATCCGCCATGTGTATTCAGTATGCCACATCATGCACCACACTAACCCTGTACCCTTAACCCTAAACCCCACCTGCGCGCCGCCTCCAGCACCTGCTCCAGTGCAGGTTGGCTGGCGTTGTGTGCAGCGGAATATGTGGACACGCGAGTGAACCGCTGCTGGCGCCTGGCCGGGGGCGGGCGAGTGGGGGCTGCAGCGCTCACGCCTGCTGCTGTGGTGGTGAACGCCAGGCCTTGCAACTGCTCTGTCAGCATGTCCCCACGTGATAGCCGCTTCCCGGCGCGCCAGTACAGGCCCTCAATAACTGGGGTGGGAACAGGGGGAGATCATTCGGGAGCTACAGCGGCCAGCAGATATGCTGTACCTGAACCTACTGAGGTGCTGGCTGCCCCAGCTGCCGCCAGCACACCAGCAGGGTAGTGGCATGGGCCTTTCTGCAGGGTGGATCCCACAGTGCCATGAGAAACTGCTGTCCCAGCGCTATGGTAGGCACATGTTTGGACTTGCGTTGTTGCATGGAGACTGCTGCCACAGTAGATACCGGTACTAGGTGCTAACTGGCCTTAATAACCTTGCACTGTCCTGCTCCGACACCCATATGCAGGCATACTGTCAAAAAACAAAGTTCAGCAATTCTTCCTCGGCCACAGGAAAACACTTACTGAGGTCGTCGGGCGTCTCCTGGTCTCGTTTCCGCTTCACTCGAAGCAGGACCGGGGGGTCGACTTGCATAGCTGCCTCCATGCCTGGAACATCAGTAACTTGCATGGTGCCGGAGGAACCTGGTTGTTTTTTAAACTTATACAAAGGCGACAGTGTGCTGCCAGCCTCTTCTTCACGCTTCTGCCAAACGTTGCACATGCATGCATGCACAGGTACAGCTCAAGATGCCATATAAAGGGGTACAATGGCAACGAGGCAGGTTGTCGCTACGATTCAGTTCAGATTGATATAACGGAAGGCATGCATTGTGACAACCTGTTCATATGGGGTTCTGAACAAGCACATAATTTATTAATTAGATTTGATTCCAATTATATGACGTTTAAGTTTTAAAGATGTTTTTGTACCATGGTTGGTGTTCCTACATTTGGCTGTACATAATAATCGCTGATCACAGTGTGCTGTAAAAGACAGATGGTATGAGACAGGCATGGCGTGTCAACTTCTAGTTTGGTAACAGTGCAGACAGGTTGCATGCAGGGCTGTTGATGACGGGGGGATAATTATACAATACAATACGATTGTATTGTTACAAACCTCACTAGTCCTGAAAATGTACAACATTGTTCTACCATCCACGATACCAACATAAAGCTGTAGATGCATCATTATTCGATACATACTGGAGCACAACTCACAACAAGACCTTTGCCTCCAGTGGAGAAGCTGGTTGTTAGAGGTTAATGTACACAAAGCCCTGAGGGAGTCCTTAATGTCAATCACTGCTCCTCCTCCCTCTCGAAGACTGTTGACAAAGTGCTACTACTCCCAGCAGCATTAAGGCGCCGCTTATGGGTCCCTTTCTTGAGTGTGCCCCTGGTGGAACACAGGGAAACTTTCAAAGCTCAAACTTTCAACGCTCCCCTTGACTCAAACAAGCTCCTAATAGTCAAGGGGAGGACCCACCCTGGAAACTGGGCGGCCTCCCAACCAGTCCATTGTGCAAGCCACTGACCTGCTGGTTCCAGAAATCCCAGGGGATGGCCTCAGCGCTCCCAACTGGGATGCCAGGCGTCGGATGTCTTCTAGTGACAATTTTCGCAGTGCTTCAGCCAGGTGTGGCGGCTGGTTGTTTATAACATCAAGCAGTCTCTGCTGGTCAATTGACACTGCACCCGAGAGTTACGTTAAATACAGTGAATTGCAGGCGAAGAGGGTTCAACAACCAGCAGCTTTTAAGCACACACTGCAAGCCTCTGATAAAGTTCAAGTTGAAGCTTAGAAGCTGAACAAAGTGGATGAAGATAACTCCTTTTGAAGAAACAAAAGGGTGGGATCGCAGACAGTCTCCAACATAACAACCAGTGAGGGTTTGCGTAACAGGTGGTATACGGCAGTGTACAATAGCAGCATGAACCAACGCTTCAGCCGGTAACAATACAAAGTCAGGATTAGTACCTGCTGAGTGCGCATCTTCTGATCGGCGGCCCGAAGGCCCTCCTCCTCCCTCTGCTGCACAACAGTGACAGTCAGGGAACTGGTTTCCACCAGGGTGCTGTGCGCACATGCAACCCATACCACTTGCAAGTCACACGCAGGATGTGCGCAGATGAGTGTTAGTGGAAAGGCTAGACCTAGGTGACACACCTTATGGCAAGCACCGCGTTCGCCCTGCTCTCAGCCAGTTTGGCCATCTTCACCCGCACGTCATTTGGGAGGCCACTCACGTACTGCTGCCACTGCGGAATGGTCAGCTGCCCCTTGAAGCTCCATGCAGTGCGCGCTTTCTGTTAACTTGAAAGCTCGTTGTCCGCCACCAGATTGACCACCAGCCGAGTGACATAGGGGTCCCCAGAGACGCCACAGGCTCGTAAAATAAACTTCATCATATCGGACGTGTTGTTGGAAGGTGGGTATGCCTTGAAAAGTTGTTATGTGGGCAACGGTCGATGGGAGGTGACACCATATATACTGTGCAGTTACACGTGGGTTGGCTGTTTTTCTAAGTTCGAACTGTAAGAATCGGTGCAAAGGCGACCTTGACTGTGCTGCTAGCCTCTTCTTCGCGATGTTGTCAAGAAGCGAGTTGCACATGCATGCATGCACAAGTACAGCTCAAGATGCCTTGTAAAGGGGTACGATATTACAGAGGTAGTTCGCTGCGATCCAACCTAGAATAAGGTACCAGAAAGCACGCATTGTGCAACCTTTTATATGGGCCGCTGGATAAGCCTTGAAATTACTTGCTTTTGAAAAAGAAATGCCTTTGTGCCTGTCTCCCCCCTTGATCCCCAGCACTTGATAAATGGGAACCAGAGCTCTCAGTCCTGCCTACAGGTATTTAGGCCTTCCGGATGTGTGCAGCACATGTTTTTTTGTGTCTTCACATGGCATCCCCATAAAAAGCAAGAAAGAGAAAACAAAGTGAAAGGAAACGCCACGGGTGGCAGCCAAAGAAACCAAATTAGCTTCTGCTCCGCATGGTCCCCAGCTGTAGGGCCGCTTGCCACACTGTGAGCAGTCACTTCAGGTGTAGCAACTGGGCAGATACTATTACACGTAGGATTGGCCCTGATAATATTATTGCCACACAAGAAACAAAAATGGTACAAGAAGCTTTGGTAAGAAATTTCGCAACGACAACGTTTTATGGTTGCTGAGCTGACAAACCTGAAATCATGCACAGCCGCTTATCAAAAACTCCTCTGATGTGTGCCTTGTCGCAAGCACTGCATCCAGTATCAGCGTCATGGGGTCCACAAATGATATAACTTGTGTAATATTACTTCAGCTGTCAATAGCAAATCATCTTAACAAAATCCCCTGGCGTTCGCCTTGTGATTGGTAGGGAAACAAATCCACCAAAAAATGGGTTGCAAGGAAAGCCAATGCATGGCCCCCAGCTCCAGCACCTGCGCATCTCCCGCATCGCCTGACCATATCTGTGCAACCCCGGCCAACTGAGGCCCGCAAGATACCCCCCTGACACGTCTGAATGCACCAGCACCTGGTGGCAAATTCATACTGCAGGCACACTGGTTCACCTCACTTCTGTGCAGTCTTCCACACAATGCCATCCAGCTCCCACTCCTCCCCTTCCCCTTCCCGCACATACACCTGCACTCGTGCCACCACCCTTCAGTGTGGGGATGTCATGCATGCAGCTCTTAGGCAGCAGCGAGCACAGGCTAATGATGCAACACAACAGCCATGCAGACAGCACTAATTCCATCATCTATAGCAGGCACAGTGTTCCACGTCATCCCCCATACCCAGCCTCCATGCATCCCAATGCAACAATCTGCAACTGGTCACACCCCCACCACTGCACACCCACTCCCCGCCTCCCTACCTTGAGCTCCACAAGCTCCGCTGACCCGGTGGTGCCCCGCCCACGCACAGGCCGTGCACCACCACCGGCCGCGCCCGGACCGTCACTGGCAGCAAACAGCGACCTCCCGCCGTCTGGCATCTTCTCGTAGTATGACCCCAGGCGCGAGGCGGCGGCGCGCTCCCTGCCCGCCTGCAGCTCAATGCGCAGGCCCTCCGCACCAAACTGGATACCGCCCTCTGCCTTGTCAATCACCGCCAGCGCACCGCCCCCAACCTGGGCAAGGGTGAGGGATATGGTGGGCTGCTTTGCTGTTGTGCGATCATCCCCAGGGTGGTATGGGCAGATGCCCAAAGCCTCGCCTGGGGAAAGGTTCCTCACAGGCGCGACGCATGGGTTGAGAAAGTGGTGCAAATTTAATAATTATAATGTTAAATCTAAATAAACACATCACTTGCATGACTGGACATATGCAAAAATCCCTGTGCTCACGCTTAATTATGCGAATTAAGAAGTTGTAATACCTTCTGATATCAATGGGATATAATGAAAATTTTATGGAATTATCCCCACCCCCCCCAGTTGCAGCGTGCGCATCCCTCACACAAGCCATGATGCCGACGGCCTCCCACACCATCCTGGTGCATGGGAGCGCACACAGCATCCAGCTCCAGCCAGCCACCACCATCCAATGTCATGTACCACCACACACGCCAAGGCCATGGCGCATTGGTACCTCCATGCATGCCAGCCACCCGCACCCCCCACTCTCAACCACACCGCACCTTTGGGAGCTTAATTGGCATGGCTCCAGTGTTGCCATCTGGCCATGTGTACAGGAATGCAGCGGGGGAGTCGCGGTCATCCCCCAGCCCTATCCACCCCCTGGGGTTGTACCCGCCTATCACTGCCCCGCCTGAAGTCCGCGCGTACACCACCTGCGCCAACATGGGCCTGAGTGTGTGGAGACTAATTATCTCTCAAATTAATTATTTCCATTCAAGCATCAGGATTTAATCATCATTCAACCAATTTCACGAATTAGCTTGACGCTTCTGGCAAGGGAGAAAGATGGCCACAGCAAGCAGGCACCCTGTCGTTGATGCACCATTCCACAGCCCTGGACTAGCTACCCAAACGTGCAACATACCAGAAGTGGACTAGGATGCCACAGAGTAGAGGCATGTTCCACCTACCGCTGCACCCATGCCATCCACCTTGCTGTGGAAGGCTTCAGCGGACCAGCCATGTGCCTCTGCGTCATAGGCAAGCCTGCAAATAACGCAGGGGTTGTGGCACATTGTACAGAAACCTGCAGCAGCGCACGTGCAAGCACCGTTCTTGGTGGCGCATGATGCAACGCATGCGAGGTTTAAGGTGCAGCAACGTGTGGCTCATGCGTCCGTGGTAATGGTATTGGGATTAAGAAATCCATACCCAATCCACATCCACATCCACATCCACATCCACATCCCGAACACAACTCCCTACCACCACCCACACACACACCCATGCACGCTCAACCCCCCCATGCACACACACATCACATCCCCTTCCCAACCACGGCCCCACCCACCCACCTGAGCGGCTGCGCCTCCAGCTGCGTGCGTGCCAGCAGTGGCCTGAAGGTGGCCACGGTGGCATCGTCCCCCTCCACCGCCTCTGCCCACTCGCTGGTTGTCGCTGGGTACTGCTCCTGGAGCGCCTCCTCAGACATGCGCTTCATGCCCATGGGCTCGGGGTCGTCAACCGCCTTGGAGCCAAACAGGCTGCCAAACAGTCCTGTGGACAGGAACTGCGGGTGGGTGGACAGTAGAGGGGGAGGGATCGAGGGATGGGTTTGTGCTGGTGGGTGTGCACATCATAGGGTGGCAGCAAGAATATGGGGTGTTCTAAGTTGAAGTCGCCAGGCGTGGTGCCTAATCATCTGCACCTTCGAGCGGTGGTGAAGCATATCCACTTGCCCTAACATGCGCACGCATGGCATGCATAAGCTGGCATGGGCAGAAACGGTTTATTGGGGGCGGGACGCGAGGACCAGGGCCTGTCCTGCATGGTTGCCACACCTGTGACAAAGTCAGGCTTGGCCTCAGCTTGGCACACATGCGTGGGCCGGCGTGTGAGGGGTGCTGTGAGGGGCCGGGGCGCCAGGAGGGGTGTGGTGGTGGGGGGTGGGGTGACCAGGGGGCGGGACATCAGGCTGGCCATTGCGCTGGGGGGCTGGTAGTAGGCGAGAGGTCTGGGTGAAAGGGAGGTTTGCCTGTGGTATGCGAGATGCCGGTGAGGAAGAAGCATAATATGTTGGGGGGGAACTGGGAAGGGTGTGCCTAGACGTTGTGGTGCAGGTCTAGGCTGTGCTATGCCAGGTGCCTTGTAGGGGTATCCAGATACCAGTTGTTGAGCGTTTGGCAACACTGGTAGTATACTTTGCACTTCGTTGGATGCAACCACTCCCCTGGACTCAGAGGGCTTTGGAAGCAAGGTTAAACAATGTTACGCAAAAAGCACAGCACCCATCTCAGCTTGTGATAACTCTACATCCGCGACAGCCACCGCGACAGCCACCAGGTGGTTTGGTCGGGGGGTTGGGTTGGTAGGAGGGGTGGCATGTGCAAGCATGCACGCATGCACATGCACACGGTGCGATGAGGGGCGTTTACCCTAGCGTTTCACTACTACCCAGTGCCCACGGCAACATCCCGGTGCTGCAAGTGTGCTGTTGTATGTTCCGTGTGGCACCCTCACCTGCAACGCCCGGTGACACCCGCCCAGGGAGAGCACCGGTGCCCGAGTCTCGATCAGCGAAGTTGTGGTTGCTAGAGGAAGCACTGCTTGTGTACTATTTGTTAGGCTAGGTTGCCGAGGTTGTGTTGCAGGCTGCAACTTGAGGACCCGAGTTGGAGGTTGCTAGACCGTTGTATCACCTACTACATCACATGCATGCACATGGGTGGCACACCACTAGGATCTTGTAAGCTGTATTGTTTACATACGCATACGCACCTAGGTCGCGTTGGTTCTTGAGTGACTTTCCATCGGCTTTGCACCTACAGAATACGGGGTATTGGCTCGAGCTCGACACTGCTGTTCCCTGCGCGGGAGAGCAGAGTTCTCACTGCCCACTGAGCGGTGCACCAGTGCCCACGTGAAACTAATACGACGCCTGGCCGGGGAAGCCTGTCCTGTTTTGGAAGTTTCGAATACGGTTTGCCGGTACAATGTAACAGACTTGCCGTGCGCGCTGGCATACTCCAAAGCTCGTGGGCAGCTGCATGCACGATGGGTGGGACACATGCATGCGTGCTCGCATTAGCCAACTTGCCTTTTGCCCTACTGTGCTGCCACTACATATGATGGGTTCAAAACAAAAATTGCCGTGCTGGCAGCTTTGTTTGCACGGGCACTGCAGCGTGGGTGGTTTCGTTAGTGTTGGCCTATTCGCAGGGCTTAGACAGAACGAAGCTGGCTCGGTCGCTTCAACAAGCACCCTTTCCGCCCCTGTCCTTGGACAATACTTTGCTGTTCAAGCTGCCCTCTGTATGGCATCCGGTACTACCTGTGACTCCGATGAACTGCTGGTTGTGCTTTGTCAGAAGACTACTCGGTCAGTGACAAGCAGTGTCAGCACCCCTGCACAATCTGGCCAGGCCAGGTCCGCCTTGGCTGCCCACACCCCAATATAATACCTGTCACTCCAGTGAACTGGCTGGTGGTGCTTTTTCAGAAGACTACTTAGTGTGTGTGGGACGTGGCGGCAGTGTCAGGCTGTGGGAACTGGCTTGCGGAGACCAAGCAGAGACTATCCCAGCCAGGCCGCACAACGTTGATGCAAGCGACCCCCACCCACCGCGGCAGGACATCCGCTGCTAAGCGCTCCCATTCACACGCTCAGGTGTGGCGCCATGCCAGCTGGGGCCCGCACAGGCAGGCGCAGGGGCAGAGGCTGCTGTGTGAGCCGGCTGGTAGAGCGTACCAGTGGTGTCTGGTGCAGGCTCAGCCGCATGAACGGCAGGCCCATGCTGCAGCTCCTCATGCCTCCACCCATACCATTGCACGTGCACGTGCTGCCACAGCTGCTGCTGGGCTCCGGCTGGGCCCTGCGGCCGCTGCTCCCTCTGTTCTTTAGTGCTGGGCGCTGCTGGGTGCCTGCCAGTGCGTTGCTGCTGCCAAAACCCCTGCCGCTGGCGCTGCTGCCCCTGCCACTGGTGCCGCTGGGGGGTGGCGCTGGCGGTGGTGCTCCTGCAAACCTGACAGACCTGCCAGCTGTGCACATGGGGCTGCGCTCCAACGTGCGCCTCAGGTACTGCGAGATGTCGGCAACTACTGCAAATGGATAAGCATCAATGAGCTGCTTGACCTCCACCGACATGCCCTGGTGCGCCAGGAAGTAGCCCAGGTACACATGCACTTGCGCCAGTAGCAACGCTGTAGGCCTCTGCTGGTCAGCCATGGCCTCAACCACCATGACTGCATTACTGCACCTCTGGGACTCCCACACAGCAGCTGGCCGGAATGCGGTCATCCAGTCAGTGCCTTTGCAGGCTGGGTGATCCACCATCTCCTGAGCAGGGTGATTGTTACTTTGTGAGTGATTGTACACCGTCAGCCTGGTACGCTGAAGTGCAAGGTAGTCAGACTACAATGCTTCATGCCAGGACCTAACGAGGAAGGTGGTCCTAAAGCACCAGCACCGTGCTAGCGCAGACCAGGCAAACAATAATAAAAGTGAAAAGCAAAATGCCAGCCAACTACATATTACCTTGAAGGGTTCTCCAATATCATTAAGCGGAGCCATGTACTCGAGAGCATTGCTGATCTCCTGCCCAAAATCCATCAACGCCTGGCAGGCGCTAGTGTACGCAAGCGGGATCCAATCATCCAGATTGTCCGCGTCAACCGGTGTTAACTCGCCCTCCTCGTTTATCAACCTCTGCAAGCACAGCATGCAACTGCAATTAGAGAGCACCAAGCTGATAAGCCTATTGATCTGATTGCCATGTGCTGCATGCATGTGCAACAGACTTGCGTAACAAATTCAGCTGCCGTTGAGCCTGATGGTGCAGAAATATCGTAACAGTGCCAGGACAGGGTTGAACGGCGCAAGCCTTAGGCATGTGGACTTGAAAGTAATCCGGTTAGTAGAATATTGATAGAACATATATTAGTAAGTACTCATGCAGTAGAAGGGCATTAATTATCAACAACTTTGTCGTTGGCTCCACCCCCTCATCTATTGACGAAGTCTGCAAGGGCTGACTTAAGATACCTTAATCATAATGTAAACAAAACTACACTACCAACAATGGCGGAGGTAAATAGAGCTAATCAGGCTTGTCTGATGGTCCACCCATATAATCCGCGACCTTGCTCTACGTGTACACTTGTGTGTTCTCCCCCCCCCACTTATATTGCAACTAACATGGGTTGCTCCCCTTGCCAGTAGCGCCATTTTTGTTTTTTTGGTCCCAACAGTACGTCAACATCCGCTTTTTTTTTTCAACACATGCAACTTACATGGGTACAGCACCGCATTTGGAAGATGCTGTCTATTCCACCTTGACACGACGTCTAAAATTTTAAACCTCAAACCCTAAGTCCTCACCAACCTTGAGAAGGGTAGCGTGCAAGGGAGCACCATCCAAGCGCTGGATAGGACCGCTCAACGACCAACTCCAGCTTGTCTGGAGATAAGTTTTCATCTCCACCCTGAATGCGCCTAGAGGACCACCCCAAGGCAACTCCCTCCCTCCCTCGTCGCTGGCGAGGGCCCGCACCTCCTTGCGCCTATCATTGGTCAGGCCCTCCAAGGCGGGGACCCAGTCATTGCTGACCTGCACAACCACCACACTTGACGCCCTCGCAACTTTTCTTATTTACTATACATGTAAAACAACTTTTCCACCAAGTGACCTTGATATTTGCAGTTGTGCAGTGGATTGCCTGCTCATATCCCAAACACAAGCATGTTTACGCAAAATTGCGTGCATTTGGCAGCCCTATGGGTGCTTTGGCAGCTCTTGCGTGCATTTGGCAGCTCTTTGCATGCATTTGGCAGAGCAAAACATTTGACCCACAAGTTGAGCTGGGTAAATTATTGGATTGGCAAAATGCTGTCCCAAAAAAAAATTGTTGCCTTCATTCCGTACCACATAATGCCAGAAAACCAACAGAATATTTCCATCTTTTAATGCCTGCTGCACCAACAGGTGTCCATTGGCGCACCTGGGACAACAAGGTTGACGCCTCATATTTCTGTACAAAGTGAAGCAGCTCTGCCTCCGAGCTTGGCACAGTCTGCTGGTTGAGGAAGTGTTGAGCCATGGACACTTGCATGGCGGGGAGTAACCCCTGCATGTAGGGCTCTAGACCTGCTGGCAGGCGCGGGCAACTTTCCAGCAGAAACCTCGCGCCCTCAGCTGCTGCTTCTGTGCTGACTGCTGCTGGCAGGTTACCCTGCGTGTTGTAGGTGAGCATGCAAATGTCGTTTGGCAGTGTGGCAGCCACATGGGCCCAGACAGGACACATGTGGCTGCTTGTGAAGGCGAACAAAGCTGTGTCTGGACTCCTATGCACCAGGAACTTGATGATACTTCGCGCCCTTGCTGCGTCCGCCTCCGGCAGCCCTGTGTATAACGACTGCAACTGCAGCAGAGACATTGGTGTTGGCGCACAGGATGCACAGCCAGGCGAGCATGAATTGAACAAGCGTGTATACCTGGTAGTTGGCTGCGCATGTCCAGTGCATGACCACAGGTGAATAGGCTTGCAGATCTATCAGCAGCACATGTACTCGGACAGCATACCTCATTGCATAGAAATAGTGTGTGGCGAGGCAAGTTCTCTATGACCTCCAAAATCTGGTATTTAAGGTGTTGTACATGCATCTCACTCAGAGAGGCAGCAGTTTGCGCTGAAACCTGCCAAATGACAAGGCACACATTATTGGTTAGGCTTCAGGGCGTTGAGGACTACAAGCAATCTTCACCTCCCATCTATGATACCTTTCCCTGTAAGTTACAGCAGGCCAGCAACTGCACACATGCAACTGGGGGCATGGCCCTGAGCCTACCGTGCCACCAGCCGCCCATTCGCGAAGGTAGAGTAGAAGTCCGCACACAGACTGCTCATAAGATTTGCCCCCGGCGATCATTTCAAAATCAATCCGGCAAACCAGCAGCTCCTTGTCGCCTCCAACCCCAAAACTGAGATGGCCCCGAGCCACTGCTGGCAAAATTTTGTTCAAGACGAGAGACTTCCCAGTCTGCATGAAACACACTAAGGCTTTGAGTTACTAAATAGGGTCTAAATTGTACAGCGCACGCGCCAAGCTTGCATACTACCGTGGTTGCTCACCTTTGCAGGGCCGTTAATGAACAGGCAAGGCAACTGTTGGTTCCTCCCGATGCCAGGTTGCCTGACATCCAGCATGTTGAGCCATTCCCCTAGCCGGGTGATCACAAACCCCTCCTCGTCAATGAAGTTCAGTGGCAGTGCGTTGTCATACAGCTGTTGCCCGTTGCTGTCCTTCAACAGGCTCAAGCGGGGACTCTTGTGCTCGAGCACTGGCGCTTGATCCAAGCAAGACTCTGCACAGGGGTTGAGGTTCAACACTAAGCAAAGCCTGCTGCAACGGGTGCAAGGGAGTTGGACGGGAGGACAAGTGAGCAGCATACAGCGGCACAAGCGGGGCATGAAGTAGGTGTTTACCTTTCTTAAGCAAAAAGCGTGTAGACCCAAGAACTCATCGCCAGCTTGCAGGGCATATATAGCTCTTTATATTTTTAATTTTCTGCATGCAATAGGGGTGAACATACCTGGCGGCGGTGAGAAAGGCAGGCACTGGGGGAGAGCACTTGCAAGAGAGCGTTTTCTGTTCAAACCAAAAGGGTGCAAGGTGTAACCCTTTAAAAATAGTACCAGCTGCACCTTGATACCTGAAGCATCGTGGCCAAACTTTGCTAGGGTTTGGGGGCGTGCTTTATAGGGGATTGATGTCGATGCAGGGCTGGCGGGGGTAGGTTTTAGGGTTGTAAGCTCGCCCTGGTGTAGGTCGGTGAGCGTGCGGGGCTGACAGGGTTAGGGTTTAGGGTTTGGGCTTGCCCTGGTGGTGACAGGTGGTGGTGCATGGCTGGTACAGCCCCAAACAACGCAGAGTTGTGCTCCCCGCACCAGTTACGGCTCAATGAACACAAGACAAGCTTGCCACGGGAAATCTGAAGAGCTGAGTTGCACCTTGAGGTCTGTGAAAACCTGGTGGCACACAGAATGAGTGCAGCTGAATACTATGACTGGCAAAAGTAGTAAAAGTCCTTAGCAGACAGTTCATAGCTGACGAATAGAAAAGGGTTGCGGGCAAACCGTCCAGGAAAAGTTACGTTACTGTTGCCGTTTTGCTTGCAGGGCTAGGAAGGAAGAGGTGCCAAGTGCAGTGCTTCAGGGGCCCAGGGAGACGCACTAGGTTGCAAGTACAAGCAACCCTTCTAGCAAACGCCCGTCACCAACCTCATGTCTCCTCCACCGCCACCCAACTGCCCAGCTCGCATACCTGCTGCTGCACTTTGGCGCCCGAGGCTGCCCTGCTCGTCCAGGGAGGAGGGTGGTGCAGCGTCCCGAACCCCATCCTGAGGGAGTGTGAGGCCATATGCAACCAACAGTTCCAGCGCTTCGTCTGATAGCGCAGCAAGCTCTGGCGAGAGGCGGGCAATCGACTCGCGTTGTTGTTGTCGCTTGGCCTGGATATCTGCCATGTCTGCACCAGGGACTCCTCGAACATGGGCTTGGCCGGCAGAATTCTTCGAAATAGCCACATACACAGCGGAAGTGTTCTTTGACCAAGAGAAGCGTTTGGTGTGCACTTCTGTCACAAGTGCAACTGCCAGGTGTAACAAGCTGAACACCTTGACACTCTGTCGACACTGCTGTTCCCTGCGAGAGCAAGAGTTCCACTGCCCACGTGATATTACTATGATGCCTGGCCCGGGAACGCTGGAAGGGGTTAGGTGAACGCCTACTAAACCCTTGCACCCTGTTCTCAACCCTGGTGTGAACCATTATCGGCGTGTTTCAAGTGGCCCCAAGTGCTTTCGGTGCGCCTTGAGCAGTTGGCAAACCAACATATGTACATTGGGGGCCCTGACATTTGGGCCTGCAATCGCATAACTCCCGCCTGCTCTGCTGGCAATAGCGTGAACCCAGAGCGAAGGGAGTAGTATCTCGAGGTTTCAAAGCAGCTTGAGTGTGCTCTGCAGCGTCGTAGCAACGTGCGTTTCAACCAATCAAGCAAAGGTGCGCTGAACCATGTTCATCAGCATATTGTGCACACCAAATACATTGGATTAGTTACGCCGTCTTGTTTTGGAAGCTTTGAACACGTCTTGCCGGTGCAATGTACCAGACGTGTTGTGCGCGCTGGCATACTCCTTCCAAAGCTCGTGGGCAGGTGCATGCATACTGACTGGACACATGCATGCATGCTCGATTTAGCCAACGCCCATTTGCAAGTGCAGTGTGGCCACTACATATGTTGGGTTCAAATACGTAGTTGCCTTGTGTGACTCTTATTTGTTTGCACATGGGCGTTGCAGCGTGTTGGCCCGTCGCAGGGCGTAGAGTGAAGCTGGCTCGGTCACTCGCACTCTCCCTCCCTGTCTTGGAACATGCTTTGCTGTTCAAGCTGCCCTCTGTATGGCATCCGGTTCTACTTGTGAGTCCAATGAACTGCTGGTTGTGCTTTGTCAAAAGACTACTCAGTATGTATCAGGCCGTGTCACAACCCTGGCACATCTGGCCAGGCCAGGTCCAACTTTGCCGCCCACAACCCCAATAGGCGCCCAGTACATATCCCACCACTCAACAACCACCCTTGGACACCACCTGCACCACCCATCTACACTCTACTAGCCAACCACATGCTCTCTTCCAACCCCTAACCCCTCCCATCACGCAGAAACCCAGCCTGGCCTACCCACGTGCAGCGCCGCAATGGCCAGCCCACCCCCCTCCAGCACCCCCGCCAGCCCCGCCATGCCCCCCCCCGGCCCCTGCTGCACCCGTGGCCAGGTGGAGGCCATACGCGAGGCCCTGGCAGCCATGGAGGGCAGCGGCAGCTCCATACAAATACGGCTGGCGCAGGGCCTGAAGCTGAGCATGAAGGCGTTCTACGCCAAGCCCCTCAAGATGGCGGACAGCAGGATAGAGGAGGGGGCGGTGCTGGAAGGTGAGGGCACGGAGGGTGGGGTGGGAGGGGCTTTATCCACCAGGGATTGGGCAGCGGCAGCAGATTTCCCAGGGTTGCGGCTCGTCCCCTGCTGCTGCTTTGTGGCTGGGTATGCGTGTGAGTGTGACGGCATTACCGGCACAACCCTGTCAGTTGCAGGAGACGCGCGTGGCCCCACAGCACCATGCGCCCTGCCCTGTAACCCTTCCTGACACCGCCCCCCTTCCCCCCTGCCAGGCGACCCCTCCCGCTCCGACCACCAGGTGTCGCTGCGCCTGGGCTGGATCCCGCAGGAGTACAAGCTGATACTGGCATTCAAGGTGAGGAGGGATGGGGGCAGCCTGCTTGGGGATGGTCACCTGGCGGCGTGTGAGTGCATGCGTGCGTGTTGAGTGCCTCCTCCTGTGATGTTGCTTGTATTGGGAATTGACACGTAGTCAGTCTTTGGGTCCTGGGTGGGGTCGTCTGGTAAAAGTAGTGGGACCTACGTACGTGGCATCAGCAAGGCATTAGTGCGGGCACTCGATGAAAGCAAAGGCAGCTGATCTGCAACTGTATCGGCGTCTGGATGCTCTGTTGGAAGTTACCACCCCTTGCTGGCTGTGCATACCACTCTGTGCACCCTACTTTCCCCTCCTACTCCCCCCGCACTTTCCCCCCCTCCCCCAGGGCGTGACCAGTGAGTGGGCCTACATCCAGTCCAGCCTGGGCGACACAGTCAACCCCGCGTGGATGCACAGCGTGTGCCATGATGCAGCCATCCACTCCTACTTCGACGATGTCTTCACCCCCTTGGTGGAGGGCAGGCGGGGGCAGCCGGGGCTGGCACAGGCTGTGCGGGACCTCATTGGTGGGTGGGGGGGATGGGGGTGCAGCATGTGTGAGCTGGAAAAACTACATTGGTTAATCTGAGCATGCTAGTGTGTGCATCTTGGTTGTGGCTGCCTGTGTGGTGCACTGGCAGTAACCTGTATACAGCTTGCTCCACTTTCCTGTCCACTATCATGTCCAGTGTGAGCACTGGGCACGCTGGGGTGGTGGCGGTCACGACGCTGCTTGGCCTATGTCGGCTTTGGACCGCTGTGGGCTTGCATTGGTGGACCTACAAGGGCCATGCATACACAGCAGTCAATCAGAGCAACAGGCGCCGAATCGCATTGCTCAACAACTTATATGCAAACCCTAAACCCTGAACCTTAATCCCTACACCCAAAACTCAATCATATTGCTCATATCTAATGCGCAAGCCAGGCCCACCGCCCTGCCTTCCTCACATGCGGTTGCCACCCTTTCTGTTTGCAGGCGACTCCATTCCCCTCTCCATTGTGTGCTGTGGCTACTCGCTGGGCGGTGCGATGGCCATACTGGCCTCTGTGTGGGCTGGGGTCAACTACATCACCTCAGACGTCAGGTGCATCACGTTCCAATCACCGAGGTAGGCGACCGCTAGGCGCAATTAGTGAGGGGCATTTGGGCATGGGAAGGCGTGCCTGTGTTCTCGCCATGCAGATGACAAAAAGCAGGTTGACTGGGGCAAGGTGTAGACTACCGTGGTGCTGCGTTAAGCTGGTTTGGCGAAAATGCCTGCCAGTCGCCCCCCACCCCCCTCCATTCCCTCTCCCATACATGTCTCACAACACCGCTGTCTGTTTCCAGGGTGGGCAACTGCGCGTTTGGCAAGGTGTTCAAGTGGGTGGTGGGGACCAACTACCGCATCGTGTACCGGGATGGGCCGCTGTTTGGGGCAGAAGAGGAGGTGTATGAGGTGAGGGGTGGGGTGTATGGAGGGGGGTAACAGGCCTGCTGGGGGGGTAAGGCGGTTGGGGAGGGGGCAGAAGAGGAGGTGTATGAGGTGAGGGGTGGGGGGTGGGTGGGAGGAAGAGGCATGAGGGGAGTGGGGGGAGTGGAGATAGGGTGTGATGGGGAGGACAGGTGTAGAACATGTACCAAATGGCGCGCAAAGGGGGGGTGAGCAGGAGGATGATGCGCGAGAGTTGGGGTGTAAATTGGGCATGGATATTTAATGGAGTAGAAGGGGAGTGTAGCGTTTTAAAGAAGCATAATGCATCATTCTTATGTCTGTGTCAGGGTGCGACATGTGCAGCCACCGCATCACCCAATTGGCCCATGTTACTGCAGCTGCATTGCAGTTTCATGACCTTGCCCAAAATCACGTAGAGCCTCGCGGTTTACCCCGTGTGTCCCACCCCCTAGGTGTGGTGGACTCCTGCAGCATTTATTCGTGTTCCTGATTTAAAGCATGCACCCACACTTTGCTGTCCCCGCTTCACCCATGCGCTTCCCTCACTATCACTAGTGCATCTAGTTGAGTCGATCCCCTTGCAAATTCACATACACTATCCATACTCACACAATTGCTCATCCAAATATTCCACCCCCTCAGGTCGACACCCGTGCTTCATCTGGCAGCAAGGTGGATGAGCCGCTCAAACCAGATGCCGTGACAAGGGAGGGGGTGCAGGAGGACGAGGCGGGGGAGAAGTCGGATCCCAATTGCGCCCCCACCACGCGTGTGTACCAGCTGGTGGTGGAGAGTGCGGGGCTGGTGGCGGATGTGCCCTACTACGCACAGGTGAGAGGGGAGAGGGTGAGGAAAATGTGGTGCGCTGTGTGCAGGCATTTGGGTATGGGTGGGGGTTTGCCGAAGCTGTGTCACATGCAGGAGCTCAAAAAATGGCCTCCCAGGCATGTTTTGGATGCTACTGGGCATTGGGCTTGCTGCAACGAACTAGCATGTCCTTGCCTGGTGTGATGCTCATGGGTCCTGTGTATTATCACATTACCAACCACATTTTGCATGCAGCAAAAACTATTCAAAATTAAATATATAAAAATACACAAATGAAATAATAGTAATGTACAAAATAATTTGTAATGATACTAGATTTACAAGATTTATTTGTAATCATAAAAACACAATCATGAACATAAATTGTACCGATGAATAATCCCTGTTTTGATGTGCGCCCCTTGCTGCTGCAGGCGTTCCTGCGCGCAGTGGACCCCGAGCTTGTCTTTGCCGCCTCAGACTTTGGAGTCGAGTATGAGCGCTACCTTGCTGACACCACACCCGCCACACACCCCCTCACCACCCTGACCACAGCCCTTGACAAAGCGGCGCACACAGTGGTGGGCACCCCAGGGCGCTTCCTCACCCCACCCCCCGGCCCCCTCAAGCCAGACGAGTTCTGGTGCGGGCAGAGCAAGACCGTGACCTACCTGCACCGCCACGCGCACTCGCTGAACGACCGCAACGCCACCTTCCAAGTGCACAAGCTGACCTATGGGCAGTTCAGGGAGAAGGTGCACTCGCTGCACCAGGGGCATGGCCACGCGGTGGAGGAGCGGGGGGAGAAGGGGAGGGGCAGGTGGCGGCCGCTGGCATGGGCAGGGGGGTGCTTTGCTCCCAAGGTGAAAGGGGAGGAGTTTGGCACTCCCCAGGTGAAAGGGGGCAGGGACAGCGCCATGCAGTCTGAAGCAGCCGATGAGGTGGAGGGTGCGCCCTCAGATGCGCCCTCAGGGGAGGCCACTGAGATTGACAACATGCGCCGGGTGCTGCACGACATGGCGGGGGCCAGCGGGGAGAACGGGGAGAATGGCAGCAGCGGGCACGGGAGTGGCAGCAATGGGGAGGTGCGCGGGGACTGGCCGGAGTATGTGTTCCCTGCCGCACCGCCAGGTGGCGCCCCCTCAAGCTCCGCCTCAGACCCCACCGACTCAGCCATGGAGTCATCACACGAGGACCATGCCGCAGACGGGGAAGCAACCAGCGAGGAGCCCCACCCCCCGCATCTGTCCTCCATGCACGCCTCCTCCGACGGCAGCCTTGGCAGCACCAGCAGCAGCCGCTACCGCAACCTGGTGGAGCTGGAAAACGCGCAGGGGCTGTTCATCAGCAGATCGGGCCAGCCCGCGCAGCTAGGCACCCTGACCCGCATGCTGGTCACCGCCAAGGTGCGGCCTGCGCTGGTGGGTGCGCGCGCAGCCTACCACGGGCAGGCGCTGTTCAGGGAGCGCACGGGGATCAGGAACGCGGTGGAGGTGGTGGACGCGCGCTTTGGAACCCATGCCTACGTGGGGTGGGTGGCGCCCGGCACCGCTGTGTTTGCGTTCAGGGGCACGTCAAACAGCAAGGACGCGCGACAGGTGCGGGAATTGAGGCAGTGGGCTGGGTGGTGCGGGGTAGCCTGGTGCAGTAGTGTTATTATAGGCTGTTGGAACATGCAATATGGGCGCTTTTGTTTCCTTCGCATGTTGCAACTGGTGGACATGTGCAGCCACAGCACCATCCCTACAACCCTTGCATGTAGTGGAATGGCCATGCAGCAAGTAGAGGCATCCTGCTGCAAGCTATAACTTCAGCTCCGCTGCGCACACTCACCCGTGCACCTCCCTTGTCCTTGCCTGCAGGACCTCAAGGCCATGCGCGGCCAGGTGCCCTTCCTGCCATCCAAGTTCAGCGGTGCGCGTGTGCACATAGGCTTCCTGCAGCAGTTCAACGCAGTGGTGGACCCCTCCGACCCCACCAAGCACATAGGCGCGGTGCTGGATGGGCTGCGCGGGGACCAGGAGGTGCTCAAGGTGGTGTGCACGGGGCACAGCCTGGGGGGGGGGCTGGCCACACTGGGTGAGTGAGGGGTGGGGGCTCCAATCTCAGCTGGGCACAGTATCTACTTCTTTCCCCTTTTTATTTCCCCCTCTGCCACCCAATGATCGCCAGCATCCTGGCCACATGACCAAGACCATGCCATTCGGTTCAGTTGCAATGTGACATTCCCATGTGCCCCTGATGGATGCAGAGCAGGAGCACGACTTTTGGTGTGTCCTACTATCCTATTCACCCCCCGTTCCCCACCTGCAGCTGCCGCCTGGGCCGCCATGCACTACCCGCTTGCCGACGTGCGCTGCATCACCTTTGGCTCCCCGCGCATGGGCAACACAAAGTTCAAGGTGGCCTTCCACACCATGGTGGGCACAAGCATACGCGTGGTCAACGGGAGCGACCCAATCCCGGGACTGCCGCCAGCATGGAAGTGAGTAGTTGGGGCAGTTCAAGGTGGCAATGTTACTCTCGAGGCGTTTCTGAACCCACATAGCGAATTGTGCCCGTGGAAAACAATGATCAATTGCATCCGAATTTCCTTGTCTTTACCAACAGCATGCTCTCTTTCCACTTTAATTTATCCATCCAATGACCCTTCTGCCCCTCCTCCAGGTTCACCCACGTGAACAACGCGCTGCTGCTCAACCGCTCACGCAGCGACTCGCGCAACGACCAGCCAACCATGCGCGCAACCCGCGGCCGCCTGCCCCAGCTCAACCTGTCGGACCACTGGCTCAGCGGCTACGCGGCAGCTGTGTATGCGCTCATGCCGCCTGACCTGGTTACTGATGAGGAGATCAAGGAGTTTAGGACGGTGAGGGGAGGGGGGGTGATTGGATTGGTGTGGGGGGAGGGGGGGTCCAAATATGATGTCACTGTTGCTGCACAGCTCTGATTTGGGTTGGGGCGGTTGTGGCGCCCTTGTTGAACATGGTGTCATGTGTGTCAGGGGTAATTGGCATGTGGTGTGTGTATGGAAGGGCGTGGGCGTGTTGGCTGATTACTCGTGTTCATGCGCATGCTCCGCCAACTGGGGTACTCCCATTTTGCTAGGCACCTGACCAAAGCACTGCCCTGCTCCTACTGACTCCCGCTTTGCAATTGTTCCTCCCGCAGGCCATTAAGCTGGATGTGGATCAGGTGGAGGACTTTGTGGCTGCGTGCGGCTGCATGCCCTGGCAGACAAAGAAAGGGAGCGGCAACGAAGGCAGCAACGGGGAGGACGACAGCGAGGCAGCAGGGGGGGAATTCGATTCTGGTGAGGCTCAGGCTGGGCCACAGCGGGTGCGCAGCGTGGTGATGACGGCATGAGGCGGGGTTGGGAATGGGGTGGTGATTGCAGCCACGGCGCCCAAGGCACTGTGCACATACGCATCATGTGGGTGCATGCTGCTGGACAGACAGCATCCCCACCATGCCCGATCAAGGAGGCAGGGTTGTTTCAGTGCACAGGAGTTGATATGGTGTAGGAATGGTGCGCGTCCCTGCTGATGCTTGATATTGCGTCAGTAGTTTACATTTACTGAGCTATTCCTTTCAGCATATTCGGTTATTTCTTAAGCAAGCACTGTCTTCAGATTAGCCAAGGAGGCGCAAGATGTGTTGTACCTTGTGTGGCATGCAAGTGCTTGTGGTTGGCACCATACATTGCAACCAGCCTGCTGGCTGCATATAGGCATGGCACCAGTTTGGTGGTGAGATACTGCTGTAATTCAGGCCACAACTGTTGTTCCTTGGCAATGTTTTTCTTCTACAGATTGCACAGCTGGTAGAGCCATACCCAAAGCTTTTTCCTAGCCCGCAATCAGTTTGCTGCCGGATTGAACAATGCCTTTAGCTTGTTGGTTTTTTATGATAATATCTGGAGTTGTTTCCCGCTGGTAGCTGGTGTTGACACAGCATGGCTTAGGAGGCGTGCCGTAATGACCCATGCCCATTTCGACGCAAGCTAAGGACCCTGTTGAGGGTCTTCATAACTATGATTCCGGGTTGGTGCAAACACGCATATGATAATAGCTGGGAGAAGGACTGCTGCTGTTTGAAACCAAGTTGATGTGCTTCCATCTGCAACGTCAAGTAAAACAAGAAATAGAAAAAGAAATATGATTTGTTTTCAAAACAAAATCCTTTTGTGAAACCTTCAATATCCACCAAGGTGGTCTAGCGACGTTTGGCGACCTTGTCTTCAAGGTCCACCTGATACCGACAACAGGCGCGCAATAGTAGCGGCTGTCTTCCCGGTCCAGCTACCTAGCTACCCTACCACCGCCGCCCATAAGTGCATGACAAGGCAAATGTCTGGCGTGCGTCCAGGCAAGTAGGTCTAGCTTGTCCCGCCCTAGCCACGGATTGGAGGCAGTGTTTGAAGTCGCAGGCGTGCGTTGCCTGGCTGGCCTAGGAGCAATCGCAAGGTGGGTTGCATAGACTAATATATGCATGCATGTGTGGTTGCATGCATTAAGTTACCCCGACCACGACAGCCGTACGACGTAATGTGTGGTACATTTGTGCGTTCTCTGGGCTTCTTGTTGTACCAGTGCCGTAGGGGGGTTGATCTGGGTGAGCACAGGTTAGGGTTGACACCTGTCCTGTCCACCGGGGCCAAAGTTGAGTAAGCACGTGCACCCGTGTGGCCAAGGCCCCAGGTGATAGTCTTCAAACCCATCAAGCACGGGCATAGCAGAAGTAACCCGGTAATAGCAGCATGTCTATGGTAGGGCAATCCGTTGCTGTGCAAGCACCTGCCTTTGTGCATGGCCTACCCTACAGGACTGACAACTTATGGGTCCATGGGTCCTCGGTGTGCCCCAAGTGGCCTGTACAAGCACAGCTTCACGATGCTCCTCTTCTCTTTGTGTGCAGGTTGTGGCCCCTCCTCCTCCTGGTGACCAAACCACACCGGGTCGTCTAACAGCCTGGTGGCAAAACGGTGCCCTACCCCACTCGTACCCCAGCTGCCCGCACTGCCCCACAGTCCGCGGTGCACACAGTCAATCTGAGCCTTGGCAGAGCGCGGCGGCACACCACACCGCGCTCCCAGCCAACAACACCCCCTAGTGGGCGTGGGAGTCCCCAGCCTTCCTGCTGCGTGCGTGCAAGGAGGGCCTAGACAGCCCCTGCATTGACACCACCACCACCAACCCCCACCTGGCACGTTACTGGTCCCATCATGAGTCAGGCCGTCCACCCCTTGCCCGCGGACCCCGCTGATAGCCTGACCACCGCCGAGAGCCTGGATGTTGAGCGGGAGCATGAGTGGGCGCGGGCTGGGGAGAAGCTGGCCTCACTCAACCTCACGGAGAAGGTGAGGGTGGGGTGGGGGTGGGGGTCACACCGCAGGGATGGGCCAGGGTGGGGGCGGGTGCAGTGCAAGCAAGGACTGTTGCAACTGCTGGGCAGGGCAAGGTGGTGCCGGGAGTTGATTTGGTGTTTGAACTTAACTGGTAACTGTTGCACAGGTCAGGGTATACAGTATGGGCGGTAGGATTGCAAGGCATTGCTCACTTGTCTCACTGGCTGTGCAATTCCTCCCTGCTTCCTCCCCTTGGTCTCAGCCTGCTGTGCCCCCATGCAGGCACTGGAGGAGAAGGAGAAGCAGCTCAAGGAGTGAGTACACTGGGCAGGGTGGCACGTACTGCCATGGCGCTGGCGGGCAGCGCCGTGTATAGTGCATGCACACACTGCACCCCGCCTGCTGATACGGGGTCCTAGTGCGTCGCAGCGTGCCATATAATGTGCTTCATGATGTACTGCATCTACTATGTGCCCATGTGATGTACTGCATCCACCCCTCGGCATCGCCTCCCATCTGAAGTACTGCATCCACCATGCGTTTGCGCTGTGCATGCTTCAACTGACCACACCGCCCCATGCGTGCCCACCCCCTTCCTGTCCCCTCCCAGTGTGATTGCCAAGAACTACAGCAAGATCAAGGACGTTGAGAAGGAGCTGAGCGAGCTGCAGCTGCAGCTGCGCCTCACCAGCGGTCCAAAGCGCATGGCCCTGGAGGTGCTGCGCAAGAAGATCGAGACGCACAACGAGAGGGTTGCGGCGCAGAGGAAGAAGTACCAGGCGGCAAAGAAGGTGGGGGGAAGGGGGGATTCCATTATCATGGTACAGGGTGTTGGTCCTTTTTGGAAACCCGCTGCATGATATGTTTGGTTGAAGTGGATTCAGTCAAGGGGGCAGGGACTATACGGGTGGTGGGGTGGTGGGTCGACTATGGTAGGGGTGTGGAAGGAGAGAGACTCCTTAGTGGAGGTATTGGTACCGGTAGCAAAGAAGGCGCAGGGAATGAAGAAAGGCAGCAGGTACAGAGCGGTGCAGGGTGAATGCTCGGGTTTTGGGGGCCATCTCGGACATCGCATCATTGAGGGTCAGAATATTGTTTGAAGATATGGTGACTTGATTGCACTGCAACACCCCACTTCCCTGCGCATTGCGTGTCGTCTGTGCTGACTGTCCCCTGTTGTCCTCCAGGTCAGCGACAGCCTATTAGAGGTGCTGCAGTCGGAGGAGCGGGTGAAGGAGCAGCTGTGCGCCGAGCTCAACTCCCTGGTGCAGCAGAGCGCGCAGGCGCAGATGGACCGACTGGACATGCTGACGGTCAAGCTCACGCAGCTCAACACAGGCATGCTGCTGTTTGAGGACGTGCTCACGCACAGCGCCAACGACCCAATGTACAACTCCGTGGCGGCGGCGCGCGCGTTCAACAACCCAACGCAGCCGCGCCAGCACCAGCCGCAGCCGCAACCTGCAGCACCACCTGCACCGCCACCAGCTGCCACGACAGCGCCTGCGGCTGACGCCTCCAATGGCGAGGCCCCACCCGCCCCAGCAGCCAGCCGGCAGGGGAGCGGTGCAAAGGCCGCCCCTGTGCGGCCGCGCCCCACCCCGCCTGCCCCCCGGGAGGACAAGGAAGCCACTGCTGCCAGGGCGCGCCATGTGATGCTGGCTGCTCCCACTCGTATGCAAGAAAAGAAGGTGCAACAGGTGAGCAGTGTGGGAGGGCAGTGTGCCAGAGGTACACTGGTGTTTTATGCTTTTCAACCTGCAGGTGCCATGGGAGGTGTGCACGGTAAGATGAGGTGTGCATATTTGTTGTTGCGGATATGACCTGGAGGTGATCCCTGCACCCTGGCCTGCAGGTTGCCTCCCCTCCCAAGCAGGGGACCACAAGCACCAACCCCTTCACAGGCTTTGACTAGCGTGCGCAGCGCCATCGCCTCATTGCCACCATTGGATGCCGTGGCTCACTGGAGGTGACAGAAGCTGCACCGCGAGCGCGCTATCTGCACAGACATCTCTCAGAATATTGGGACAGTGTGAGAGGCGGCAAAGGAGGTTGCAGGCACATGGCCAGGGGGTCAGGGGATAGGGGGCGTGATCATACCCAGTGGGATGTACCAGCTAGTAGTGGGTGGTAAAGGTGGCAGCACTCTACCGCCTAAGCACTGCTGCGAAAGTGAATTGGCAGAGATTTTGACAGGGGAAGACCGGTGAGGTGCGCGCTGTTGTCACTTCGGGGGTAGGCACTCTGGATCACTCTCTTGCCCCAGTGCAAGTTGCAGATTAGCACCGCCATCATGATGACAAAGCCTTGCAGCTACAGCTGACACTGAGTCGCCTGCCGCATTTTCAGGGTTGTTTTGAGTTCCGGGGTGGGCACTGCACGCTATACTTCATTTTTTTCACAGGTTTGCAGGCGACAGGGCCCCTGTTCCTGTACCATTTGTAGGGTTTGACAGGTCTCCAATAGGGTTTAGGGTTTTCACCCAGTGCGAGCAACCAGGCCATAACATGTAATGCCACGGTGATATATCATGATATCAAAAAGTAACACGCCCCACACCCCTTGTGGCGGCATTGGTGCACCCCGTGCCCGTTGTGCCTCACGTCTGCAACAGTTACTCTTCATAAAAGAGACTGCAATTGCCACCCATGGTCGCAGATTATGCATGCATGCATGCTTGAAGCAATCCTCGTGGACTGCACGAGGATTGCGGTGGCAGCTACCATGAACCGTACTGCACCTCGGATAGTCACTGTGGTGGCAGCTAATTAGCCCTCTGCATGGCACATGGATACTCTTCCACAAAAGTGCCGTGCAGAGGGCCAAGTTGTCACCACTATCCGAGGAACAGTAACTGTTGATGAGCGTTGGAAGATGGGGATTGGGGAGGGCCATGGCATATTAGTCCATACAAGGCAACTGAGTTTTGCCTGGGACCAGCTTGAGTGACCAGGTTTGCATGCACCAAATCAATGTTTAATTTGGACCAATCTGGACCACCAGGTGCTGGGGGTAAGCTGGGGGCAGTTTTAGTGGTATAAATTATTTAAATTACAATGATTGTGGGCAAGTATACCTGTAGGCCTCCACACAGTTTATGCAATCACACAAGAACATGTATCCACAGTCACTGTGGCTGGAAACTTTGTTGTAATTTTTGTAACAGTTAACGCTGCACAACATGCATGCTGAGCCTCACCATCGTGGCCATGCCCACTGTAGCATGTAACATGTATCCTCGGGGTACTCGCCCAGAATCGATCACGGTGACTTCTGAGCCCTGCGGAAGGGTCCTAGAGGGACCGCTCTTCCACGGCGCCATCATGGCATGAATCATCATGCCATTGGGGCAGCGCTTGAAGCACCACCACAATCTTACAAGAAGACGTCCGGAAACTTGAAAGAAGACTTTGAAACAAATTCGGATGCCGACGTATGTGATATCCTCAGCCGCAGTCACCCCACAAACCCAAAGTAGTCCTTTGAATCCTTTGCCAGTCCAGTTGCCTGCCCCTCCCCCTCGTCGTCGCTGCTGCCTTCCCCCCCTGCCTCCTCCCGCAGGCGCTGCAGGTCCGCCTGAATGCCCTCGCGGGTGGGTACGGGGCGGGGTCCCAGTGCCTGGGTGCAAGTGCAAAAGGGGGGTTGAGGCAGGCCCGGGTGTGTTGTGGTTTTACCATGCATGTCGTGTAGGGAATGGCAATACTCATGTGCAGGGTATACCCACATCTTCATGCGCATCTGGCGCGGCATAAGCGGGTGAACCTGAGGCGAGACCTCTAGAGCTAGGGTTCCCTCTGCCCATGGGCTTGTGTGATGCAGACAATGTGTCAGCGCCATGAATGCAGCTGTGGCAACATAGCCGAGCCACCGTATAGCATAGACTCCTGGTACCACACCAATGCAACAGAGGTGCCAGTAGTGTCCCACCCACCTTCATGGCCTCCTCCAGGGTTGCATACTGCGGCAGGGGGCGGATGCCCAGCTGCTCAGGACGGCGTGCGGCCTTGGGGGAGACTTTGAATGCATCTGGCAGATGGAGGAGAAGCAGGTGTAAGAGGGCAAATGATGCAATAGAAGAAGAAATGCACCATCACACAGGCAGTACTAGCTGTGGATTCCGGAACGATGTGTACAAATCCGACACAGTGCTAACTGGCGGCCACAGCCCTGGGCCAGCGAAAGGTTTAGTGGATATTAATTATCAATACATCTCAAGATGATGAACAATGTTGCGACGGCGTGATTTCTTCCAACCTATAGAAGCATACCTTAAGCATACATTTGCAGCCTCTCAGAATTGACCACCACATAATACATTAATAACGTTTAATGCTTTGACAGCCTTTTATAAAAATACTCTATACCTCATTTATTTACGTACCTGCACATTCATCCATGAAATCGGCTATTTCTGCCCCAAGATCCAGCGAGAACTTCAGCAGGATATCAGGGCCCTCGCACTGGATGGCCACCGCAGTCTTTGAGGCCGCCTCTGGGAAAGCATCCAGCGCCGCCGCAGCCTCCTCCCCAGTGACCATGCCACAGGCTGGGCCATAGGCGATCAACACGTGCGCCTTCACCTCCGCTGCCCACCCCGCAACCTGCTGTGGGGTGAAGTCGCAGAAGAAGGCAGGGTCCACGCGCAGCTGCGGCACCTCGCCTGGCCTTATGGGTGGTGCGCGGTCATCCACCATGGTGTGGAGCACCTCAACTGCCTCTGTGTGGGTGCCAGGATGCACATTACAAACGAAAATGGAAAGAAACAAAACGCCCCCACACTCAGAAAGGAAGAAGGGGGACACATGTGGCACATCTGGTGCAGGCCTGGTATACAGGGCAACAGTCTTGCATAGTCAGACTCTGGATGAATGGCATGCATGATGGATAGCAGTGCAATTCCTGCTTTGTATGTGCATGGACAGCACATTGTGCATCCTTGTGATGATTTGCACATGGCGGCTGTACTGTCAACGCAAAGCCTGTACGAGGTGACCTACCGATGACACTGCGCTGCGCCTCCCCCCTGGTCTGCGCACACAGCGCAGCCAGCGCGTGGTCAACATCTGCAGCATACGGAGGGGACGATTTTGAATGCAAACAATGGAGGAACATTGGGCAAGACATGGAACATTTGTGAAGCCAGTTTGTTATTATTAGTAGTAGAATAGTATAAGTAGGTGTTCCCAAGGCTGGCATGCACTGTATAGTGTAGCTTAAGTTCATAGGCTACTCACCCGGTACGCATGTTCAAGGACAGGCTGTGTGGACAAATCATGATTTAAGTCATTTCCATAAGCTGAAAAAAAATCTAGCTTATTTCTGAAAATTTGTTTTTTCCCCTTACCTGGAAACCCTCCCGCCTGCAAGGGGTGGAACTGCACCCTCCACGGCACTGTAGAGGGGGTGAACTCCACCGCCACCACCGCCGCCACCAGCTGTGGGTACTGCCCCGCCAGCACCATACCCACCAGCGCCCCCAGCCCCACCCCCACCACCGCCACCGGCCGCTGGTACAGCTCCCGCTCGACTATGAACGACTCCACGTCCTCAGCCAGGTGCAAGGGGGAGTAGCGGCACTCGGAGGAGCGGGAGGAGCTGCCGTGGCCCCGCAGGTCCAGTGCAAACACATGGAAGCCGCAGTCCGCCAGGTGTCGCGCCAGAGGGGCGGTGGATGAGGCTGATGTGGCCACGTCATGCAGCAGCAGGATGGTTTCGTAATCGCCTGGCCACTCTAGGTAGCGTAGGCGCATGCCTGGGGGAGGGGAGGGAGGGGGCTGCGGCAGTCTGGTGTGGAAATGGTGTGAAGCAGGGCAAAGTGGTGTGTGACCTGTGGCGTGCTGTGCATTGATAGCCAGCGCAGCACAATTGTAACACCTAAGTACATGGTGCCGTTGGCGCAGTAATGAAGCCAGGGCCGCATGGCGCAGTGTCAGCAGTTATCACCACGGCCTGCATCCATGCTGCATACCTGTGGTGGTGTCTATTTGCCTGGGCACCGGCATGGGAGGGGGCTCACGGTGGCCAAAGTTAGTGAGAGCAGCACGCGCGTAGTATGGGGTAAGCCTGCACATGAAAGTTGACATTTACAATGTGGGCCAACCCTGTCCCTGGCAGGTACCTGTCCAGGATTGCTGGGTGAGCCTATGCGAGGTGCAAATCCGCAATGCACAAGATCATTGCATGTACGTACTTGACAGTATGCAGGAGCTGTTTGCATATGTGTGCGCTTGCTGCGTGTGCGCTGGCGCTGTCGTGTGGCGGTGGCACACCAAACTTGCGCTCAAATGCACGGTCCTGCACGCAAGACGCGGTCACACTGATTGGGTTTCACTGTGTTGACTACCACAAACAACAAGCACAAACCGCAAAAAGACGTTTTTTTATCTTTCTATTCTTGTACCTGGGTTTGCAACAGTTGACAGGTGAGGTGGTGCAATACTTCACACTGGTGGCCAGACAGTGTTCCTGCCATGCCTGCTTACCTCCTTTCCTGCCCCATCACGCAGCATGATAGACGTCTCCTCTTGCTTCTGCTTGCCCCGCCGCTGGCCAAAGAATCCTGCATGGGACAACATCACAAAAGGTTGGCGTGGGAGCTTCAAACATGGCCGGTGGCACCGAGAAAGGGGCCCTCGGGGATGACAGTGCGGTGAAGTGTGGTACCAGCAGGCGAAGCTTTCAAATGTGACACAACATCTGGGTTGGTTTGTGACAAGCAGCTGGTCACAGGGCATCACAAACGGTGGAAAAGTGTCCCTCCTTGAGCAGGAGCAGGGTGCAGGTGTGTGGCCCAGTGCACACCTGTGGCCAGCGTACTGCCCTCAGCAGGCTGAGCTGCAGGCATGGTGGAATATGGAAGAGCTTTGAGGTGACACCTGCGCAACAGGGCAGCACTGTGTAGGCACACTGGAGTGCACAGGTGCGATGTAGGAGGGAAATGCAGTGCAGGCGTTCATCCCTGTGTGCTGATGAGGGTTGGTTTACGTTCAAAACGTATTTGGGTGGCATAGACAGCATCTGGGGTGTCGCTGTGCACCTTTGTAACTTGCAACGGTGTGCCAATGGTCGCCAGTGGCGTCCTGGCTGCAATGATGGGGTCGCCCGTCCAACAGGCGATGGGAGGCTAAGGAACCGAGAATATCCTTTTAGATACAAAGATATTATACGATGTTTGTCGTTTACTTGTGATTGGGTTGACGTGCTCTTTGGCTATTGAAGTTGCGCAACGGCATGCAATGCGTTCAATGTGCATGCCGTACGGGCGATTGGCGTTGGCAGCGCGTGGGGGGGGGGAAATGAAGAGTCGGTATACATCGGTGGTCGATAATGAGTATTGTTCTCTTCTCTGTATGAAGGCTATGGTGGAGCGATTGCAGGTGCCCACTTGCCCGCCAAGCGGTGGCGAAGGTGGGCTGGTGCAAGGTGGCATTGCGGGCCGCACGCTACAAAACTCTAAACAATGTCAAACAAAGACCACTTAGACTCTGTGCGGGAACATATATATGCGCAATATTGTTACACACAGAGCACCCTTATTGCTTCTGAAAATACTACTGGCTCTAGACGTACACATGCAGGTGCTCACCTTGATTACCTGTCAGCTGTGAATCTCGACCGTTGGAGACGCTGTGCACCAGTGTTGCAACTTGCACTGAGCAGACAATCCCTTCAAAGGCAGCGTTCCAAGGTATACAGGTGTCCAAGGCTAGTGTAACACTTGTTGAAGGCAGTGCCCGTCTAGCCAGAGGGTTGTGCGGGGCGGCACCATGGCGAGCAACGGGGCTTCTGAAGGGGTGGTACCGGACAACGCCAACCAACGTGCGCATTGGTGATGTGTGACGGCATCACTTCACGGCTAGCACTGCATATGCATGCGTTCCATTGCAGGCTAGGTGTATATGCATGCATATGGGAGCTGCACCACAGTCCGTGGCGATAGCCGTCTCCATGCGTGTAGAGTATATCTATGCGCACTGCACAACATTGAAAATTGTATTAAAGGCCCCACTGCCCGCACTGGGTTGAGCTATGGTTTTGGCACTAGCTCCTGCCCCCTACCCGGCACTCCTAGTCTGCCAGGTTGCAACCCTTGTATGCCTGCGTGTTAAGAGTGGTGCACCAACTGGAGCTGGTATGGCTTGCTGTGAACCTACACATGTTCAGGTAAAGGCCGGGGGCCATTACTCCTCCGCCCACCTCACCACCATGGTTGACACCCTCACCTGCGCCACCCCTCCTGCCTTGAACAAAACCACCACAGGATCATCACGGCGAGGAATTGCCACCCGTCCGCTTCTGGACCCTCACCACCCTGTGCACCCATGCTGCAGACTGCCCGGGCACCGGTGCCGAGGAAGCTGGCCGCGCCGAAGCATGCGCCGGGTGCCCCAACCAGGCAGAGTGCGCCTCAGCACCCAAGGGCCCAGACCCAGGTGGGTGTGCACGAAAAAGGATTGGCCAAATTATCGCCTAGCACTGGTGGCGGGCACACAACCTTTGGCCAAACCCTTGCCTGACCCTAATGCTAGTGATACTTCCGCCCTTGCATTTATGCTGTCAACTTCCCGCTGCACGACTGGGAACTCTGTGCTGTGCTGGTGCATGGGGTGGGCAGCGGGGGTGAGGCGGGTGGGCCAGTGCAGGCATCCAACAGCAAGACAGGCATCATGGGCATGGGTCAATGTCATTGAGGTGTGCCACCACCCATCCATGCGCTTCCCCACTTGTGCCCCCCCCTCCCACAGACCTGGTAGCCATCGCCGAGCGCATGCGCACCATCAAGCACAAGATTCTGGTGCTATCGGGCAAGGGGGGCGTAGGCAAATCAACCTTCTCGGCGCAGCTAGCATTTGCCCTGGCTGCGCGTGATGCCGATGTGGGTCTGCTTGACATCGACATCTGCGGGCCCTCGCTGCCCAAGATGCTTGGTCTGGAGGGCGAGGAGGTTCATCAGAGCAATGCGGGCTGGTCTCCTGTGTATGTGAGCGACAACCTGGGAGTCATGTCAATAGGTGGGTGGTGGGTTGGGGGGGTGGGGATGGAAGGGGCATAGTGGCTGTTACTGCCATGCCAATGGGCAACAAGGTCATACGCACCCATGCAATGTACAATCCATGTGCATTTTCCAGGGGTGCCGCTCCTGCATGGGTGCAGCCCACCCTGCAAATGTCCCCCTTCATCATCCTTGTCCAACACAGTCGTGTCAATCGCTGCGCATGCCATTAGCACCAATCGCGTTCAACATGCTTCCGCACATCCCCTTGTGCAATCCCTTAACCCACTATTCTCCCCCCCAGGCTTCATGCACTTTCCTCTCATGACTCAATCATCTCGTGGTCTAATCATGCTGCCACCCTCTCCTCCTCCCCCTCAGGCTTCATGCTTTCCTCCCCCGACGACGCCGTCATCTGGCGCGGCCCCCGCAAGAACGCGCTGATCAAGCAGTTCATCAAGGACGTGCACTGGGGCCAGCTGGACTACCTGGTCATTGACTCGCCACCTGGCACCAGTGACGAGCACATCTCGGTGGCGCAGTACCTCAAGGGGGCGGGGCTGACGGGGGCCGTGGTCATCACAACGCCGCAGGTGGGGGGCGTATGGGTGTGCGGGGTGAAGGAGGGGGGTGGCTTAGGGAGCAGTAGTGTGTGTAGGGGGGTTAGTGTATTTTCGTGTTCGGCATTTGCTATGCAGAATCAGGGCGCATGCATGCATCTGGCGACAGCACCTGTGAACCTATTTGTGGATGCGATCAACCAATGTGCACCAACACCTGCAGCAGGCCATGCCTATGTCATGCAAACATGTGCACTGCCACCAGCTAGGTCCTGTGCCCACTCCTGCACCACAGCTACCACCCCACATTACCCAATTTCCCCCTTTCCCGCCCCATACCCGCAGGAGGTTGCCATCATCGACGTGCGCAAGGAGATCAGCTTTTGCAAGAAGGTTGGCATACCCGTGCTGGGGGTGGTGGAGAACATGGCGGGGCTGAGGCAGGGCGTGGGGGGGTTCAGGTTCAAGCTGCCTGGGGAGGGTGCAGGGGGGGAGAGGGACGTCACTGAGGAGGTCATGCAGGCGCTGAGGGCAGCCAACCCCGAGCTGGCAGGTAGGAATGTAGGGGAAGAGGGTATTGTTTTTGTTTTTCTTCTGTGTGCTGGTGCATCCCCAGGGTGTCCCGTAGCTGACCATGAGGCATATGCACTTCAAAGGACAGGGTTGATGGCCTTGCTTGCCGGGTCATAGGGTTACACCAGTGTCTATGACCCGCGTTGCTGTCTCACTCCCCATCCTGTGCACCAGGCGCAATCGCAGAGACTGAGGTGTTCCATGCGAGTGGCGGCGGTGCGGAGCGCATGGCTGCCGACATGGGGGTGCCATTCCTCGGGCGCCTGCCGCTGGATGCAGCGCTGAGCAGGGCAGGGGAGGATGGGGTGGCGCTGCTGGGCGAGGATGGGGGAAAGCCGTCTGGGGTGTTTGCTAATGCGCCATCTGCAGCGCCGCTGCATGCAGTCATTGAGCGTCTGCTGCAGACGGTAGAGGGAGGCACGCCGGTTTGATAATTATAAGAATGATTAATCTGACTATGCGCGGACTATGCGCGGACGCCCTTGACTTTTGTAAAGCTCGCGCGCTTACAGTAGTACTGCGTGCACGTGGTTGCCATCGTATGTGGTACCACTGTGACGGTGAAAAGTGACATCTTTCAAGTACGACGGCGTTCAACATTGAATACATTCATGAAAAATGAAAATGAACTATCTGATCGTCAAATTGACGTCAGCTGGGCTGCAGTGTTGTGTCATGTTCATTTACATGGCCATGGCCATGCATGTGAAATAGTCGGGCATGCTCAGCCCAGTGGGCTCAGCTTACTAAGGATTATCTAGCTAGATCGATCAGCTGAATTTCAAATCCAGATCTGAGGTAAAAACTGACAAACAACTTGTCAAATTGACCGCTGCCATCATCTGATGGCACTGCAGTACACGTGTCCCACTCGCTACTATAATCTAAATCATAGACCCTGTCAGGTGAGTCAAAGCCGTTTGCTGATAATAATGCTAGTAAATCAACTCTGCACGGGCCAGCTCTCAGCCAGGCCCTGACAGTCACCAAGGTGCACATGCATAAGACAGCCTGTAGCAGTTGGCATGTCTGCAGCCTGTTGAGAGCAGGAAACATGAACCAAGCACGTGCTTAGTGGCAGCAACAGCTCAGCATGCTATCACTGCCATCATGTCACAAGCGGCAAAAAAAAAGGATGTATATAGTCCCCCCACCCCCCTATCCTCCCGTGGTATGTGCACCCATCAGCTGTGCCCCCACACCCCCTCCCCCCTGGCCCAGCTGCCAATGGTCAGGTTGGCCACTGCGCTGTGCAGCACGCGACCCGCCTGCGACCACGCCGCCTCCAGGTTGCGTGTCATGCGCCGCAGGCTGCTGGGGGCCAGCGGGGCTGCGGCCGCTGCTGTTGCCGCTGCGATCACCTGCTGGGCGGGCGCAGCGGGCTGTGGCTGCCAGGGCGCTCGGTCCCGGAAGCCATTGGCAGGTGGCGAGGAGGGCGGCGTCCGCGGGGAGGTGGTGCTGGGCAGCTGGGGCAGGGTTTCTGCAAGGAGGGGAAAGCTTCAAGGGTTTTATAGAATATTAGGGTTTTGCTTTGTCAGACAAGACTGAGGGCCAATGCTTACAGTTGACCGAGCGACAAAGGGGTTTTGCAATCTGAGACAACTCCAGTGGAGATCATCAAGCGTTGCTACTAACGTGCATCTTGTGCCTAGGCACCACAACGAGCATGTCTAGGCACCAGTGTCATGTCCTCAAGGGTAAGACTACCGCACCCACCTCTCTGCATTTAGGACGTTTATCAGACAATAGGGTTCCTAAATGTATGGTGTTTGGTAGGGTAGAGGGGGCAAAGGGGGTAGGTAAGCCAAGGGCCACGTGGGCTGACTTACTCCAGCAGGACCTCAAGTCGCGTGGGATCAATAAGTGGTTCAAACAGTGCCAGAAAAGAGCTGCGTGGCGCCGCATATGCAAGACCGACTGCTAATCTGGCTGTATTGCTGGAATGCATGTAACTAACCCACCTCTCTGCATCACCAGCGCCTTGTCCACCTGGCCCGCCACCACAACCGCCAGGCCCGGGGCCACCACATTCCCTGCGTGTGCAAACAGCGCCGCAACCAGCTGCTGCCCCCCTTGGGCCCCTTCAGGCACCAGGCCAAGCAGCGGCAACACAACACTAAGGGTGGTAGGCAGCGCGGCCTGCGCCAGAGCCTGCGCCTGCAGTGGAAACAGCAGATGGGCGTCGTCATGCAGCAGCTACGCACAGGTCGAGTATGCAAGGGATGCATGCATGCAATCCAAATGCTGTTTCTTCAAGCTTCAGGAATACCAAAGAGTTCTGTTGATCAAAATTATAACCTTTGTTCAGCTTTTCATCCAACCTGAAGGTTGAAGAACAAATATGGAATTATTTAATGTAATTTTGCCGAGCAAGCCTCTTTTTATTTACATATATTGCTTTTATTATTCACTTTATAACTTGATCGCATTTGGTTTGAGAATCCAGCAAGACACCCTGGCTCATCCGCACCTGCGCGCTTGCGTCTTCCTGCCAGTGCCAGGGCAGTGTCTCATACTGCAGCGACAGGGGCCGCAGCTCAAGGGGCGGCCAGCGCCAGGCGGCAACCTCTGACTGCGCAGCACGTTGCACCGCCCCCGCCGCCGCCCCCGCCGCTGCGTTGAACGCTGCCAGCAGGTCCTGGGGTGCGCTGTCCATGGCCATCCCCGCCAGCCTTCGTTCCAGCACCAGGGACAGCAGGCGGGACAGGGGGCCAACCTGAGGGGCAGCCAGGGTTTAAGTTTTTCTGGCAGCTAATCGGAGGTACGCCAGATATATCGTATGTTGTTGCTGACTTTCAAACCAATGCTAGCATTCTGATTGTAAAAACAGAGGAATCAAATGCAGAGGATGTGGTGACCAGGTCCATGGGAGTCCTTGCCTGGCGCACACCCTGGCCAAGCTGGTGATGGGTGGGGCCAGCTGCCTGTGCGGTATCAGGGCTCTTGGAGCCCTGGAGTGTCCCCAACCAAACAAAAGGTAAATTTACCATGCGTGCCCCCACAAAACCGCCTGCATGCATGTGCGCTGACGCTTTACCTGCAGGTGTGGCTGCGGAGGTGCGTTTGCCGCCAGCCACTCCATCCCCTCCTCCAGCGCCCGGTGTGAAAAAGGCTCTGCGCTGCTGCTGGGGGAGGCATCCACCGCCCTTGCTGCCACGCCCTGGGCCCGCAGCTGCCCCGCCACCGACTGCACACAGCACATGCGCGTTGGCTGAGTTGCTTGAGCACCAATCCCATACACCACCCACACACCAAAATGCATGGTCCATTCCCCAAGCAGAATTTATCCGATTACAAGCCAGCATATGGAATTGGACCACTATGAATCACGACTCAGCAGCAAGCAGGACTTTGCCTAGTCAATGTGCTGCCCATGCGCACTTTGGGATGGCCTCGCACTGCACCGTTCATGCCTAGCCAAACCCCTACCAAAACCTAAGCCACCCACCTGCGCCTCCGCCAGCGTCCCAGACGAGGTGGCCAGCATGAGGAAGGGTACGGGGATCCCTTGCGGTTGTGCGGCCAGCAGCGCACACAGCGCCCCCTCAAGCTGCGCTTCCTCCTCAAGCATCACCACCACACCACCCAGGCCAGACAGGGAGTCGCTGCCACGCAGGGCCGCTGCTGCGGCGGTGGGACCCATGTGGGTGGCAGGTGCTGGCAGGAGTGGGGTGAGGTCCACTGCGCTGGTTAGCAGGCGAGGGTAATCAGGGGGTGTGGTGACACCCGCGTGAAGGAGCGGACCTGCGACCGAGGGGTGGATAGGGTGGGCCAGGGGCAAGGCACACTGGCACATGCCACGTGGTACTTTGCACGCACACATTGAAACACTACATCCAGCCAGATTAGCAGTCAGTCTTGCACATGCAGCGCCAGCAGTCCCCCATGGATTAATACCACCTGTTGATTTTTGCACAACCCAAGGTCCAAAATGGTTAAGGGGCGTGCATGAGCCCAACATCAGCGCAACATCAGTGCCATAGGCATGCACGTATGCACCACCCTTACATGCGCCATCCAGCAGCAAACCGTCCACATCCCCTCCGCTCATCTTTGTGGTCAGCCACCTTGCGGCCAGCATGCCACTGCCGCCTGTGCAGGCCACGCCAACCTTCCACACCACCTCCCCCGCCACCCCCCCGGGCCCCACCGCCCCCGCCATCAGCGCAGCCATGTCCAGGTGCACCCACCCGCTGTGTGGGGGCCGGGACGGCGTGAGGCGGATGCGCTTGCTGGGGGACAGGTGGTCCTGCACAGGGGGTGGTCGTTGATACCCTGCTATTGGGCGCACTCAAACGCACCCAGACCGCAGCTGCCAAATGTGATGCTTTCATATCATGAACACCAGTTCATGGTAGTGCCACATGACATCACTCCTCCTTGCAGCACATGTGCAGGTACAAACAGGTCAACAACAACAATCCTAAGAGCGCTCAAGCGAGCAGTCACACACACGCAGTCCACAGCTGTCGACTACACCGCCAGCGCCCCCCACCTGCGGTCGCCCCCCCTCCAACTGCGACCCCACCCCCATCGCCACGTCCCTGCGACGAGGCGCCACCGCACCCACGCGCGTGGACGCAAGCAGCGCCAGGTTGCGCTCTCGCTTCAGCCGCGCGGCGCGCATGGCGGTGGCTGCGGCCCGCCATCGCGCCAGCCACGTGCGCCGCGCGGTTGCTGTTCGCTTGGCAGTGAAGCGACGCACACGCTCAGCCTGGGTGGGAGGGGTGGTGCCGGCGTCAGGCAGCGCATGGTGCAGATATGGAAACGGCATTGTGCTTGCAGTGTAATTAGCCTCCTAGCTGTCTTTGTGCGATCTGTAAAATGCATTCTTTCTAAACAATAACTGGCATTCACGCATGGCATGCATGACCTTCTCAAAAGAATGGACTTCCAAGTGCTGGCAGTGGGTTCATAGATAATACGCTACCAAGGACCCAACTTGTCCCTGCAACCAATTGGGCTCAGCTCCCTTGAGCTGGTTGGGTTCAGACTCTTGCACTGGAGTCCATACCGCTAATCCTAGGACTTTGACCTGTTCAGGGTTTAATGCTTGAACTGCAGGACTTGCTAGACACTTTCCCCCCAAAAGCACCAAAGCCCGGTGCGCTACTGCCGCATACCCGGGAGAACCCTCTTCCGGTAGTATGGGTACTATGCGGGGTGTTCCTCAACGGACCCAAAGACCACTGTGACAACTCTTGCCAAGTCTCTTCAGCAGTCCATAACAAACTGACCGGGATGTTCGCTCAAGTATTGAAGTCCCTGATTAGGAAGATACCCCTTTTATAACTCGAGTATTGTGGATACCTCAGCAACACTGAAGGGACGTTGGCATGCATGCTAACTTGTATGCAGTGCCTTCGTAATCAAGTTCAACACTTCCCCTTTTTAATCCGTCCAGGTATGTTTGGCATAAACGAATACGGCGTGTTTCACCCAAAACTTGCAAACTACAGCGTTGTTGGTTTACATGGTATGTCAAAAGACCAGTTCGACATTTTCGCCAGGATTTTGCCACCGTACAGTAGTTTTTGAGGTTTCGACCAAATTTACTGTACCGATAGGGCAAGTTACCCTATCGTGGCACCGCACGATAGGGTTCAATAGGGTGGAGTGTGGCAGCTCGATAGGGTATCGTGACCTATCGATAGGGTGGTTTAGGAGTTTGAACTTGAAAGGCGCCACATCTACTTTTGCTCAAATGCAGAGCCGAAAGGAGTAAGCCGTGCATGTGCACATCGGTTAGTGTAGACTAGGGGTGTGCAATGGAAGTCATACAAGCCTCCTACACACACCCTCCCCAACCCCACCCCTCTCACCTGGCGCTGGCGCTCAATCTCCTGGCGCCGCACCATCTCCTCGTGTGCCCGCTGCCGCGCCGCGGCCTCAAGGGCGGTGCGGCGCCTGGCCTCAGCCTCAGCCCTGCAGCCGTGATGGCAAAGTCCACACACACATCTCAGCCAATGCCTCACAAGTTGTGGGTAACAACAGCCAAAAGAAGCCAAGCCAAGTCGGCCCCAGGCCCGCCTTCTCACACCCTTACCTTGCGTGCGCCTGCTCAGCCTCCCGCTGCCGCCGCTGCTCCTCCGCCACGCGCTGCGCCTCGGCCGCCCGCCACCGCGCATCAGCCTCAGCCGCAGCTGCAGCGCTGGCTCGCTCCTGAGCCTGGCGCTGCGCAAGGGCCGCCGCCTGTTGAGCCTGCGCTTCCCGCTGGGCCTGCGCATGCGCATGCGCCTGCGCCTGGGCCGCCTCCCTGCGCGCAATCTCCGCCGCCTGCGCCGCTGCCCTCTCCTGGGCCGCTGCAGCCCGCTCCCCAGCTACGCGTGCCCGCTCTGCTGCCTCAGCAGCTGCACTTGCGTCGTGTGCCCGCCTGCGCGCCTCGCGCTCCTCCTGCAGCGGGGTACATGGTACTGGGTCAGGCCATTCTTAAGGCACTCATCCACTCAGTTAGGCCATGTCAACCACATAGCCACATGGCCATATTGAATATTAGCCTACGTCCACGAGGCCAAGGCCTGTGAGCGCACCAGCCTCCAATACAGCACCTAATTAAAAAAAAAACACCGTATGCGGCACCGCCAGTGCCATTCTCGGTGCTCATCCCACACGGCTCCACCATCCCTTGGCAGGTAGCACCGCAAGCGTCTGCCCCATACCCATGGGCAACCATCGCCACTGCTTCGCCCTAACACACAATGCCGTCAGCACCCACTCACCTGCTGCGCCCTCATCTGTCCCTCCCCCTGCCGCCGCTGTGCCGCCTGGGCAGCCAGCGCCTCTGCTGATCCCAGCTGCACCCCACATTCGCCACCGTGGGGCCGCGCGTTGGCCGACAGCGGCGCCCCCTGCAGCTGTTTCTGCGTGATGAAGGGCGCTGGGCGAATGGGCAGCTTCTTGGCCAGCTTGTGCAGCGGCTCCTCGTCAAGCTTGCGCTCCTGCACAGCCACAGCCATGAGAGAGGCACACATTGGAGGAGGCCACACAGGAACCCGCATGCGCACCATCTATGGCACAAATTGCACCTCCCTCTCCACACACATATCACTGCGCCACCTCCCATTAGCAAATACCCACCATCCCCACAGCTCACATCTCCCCCCTCCCCCCATTTCCTTCTTTCCCTATCATCACATGCACGCCACCATTCAAACACACACACAACCATCCTCCCCGCACCATGTCGTCAAACGCCACCTCCCTCCCCCCCGCCACCAGCGCGTCCGCCAGCCCCAGCTTGCCCAGCGCCTCCTCGGCCTCCCCCTTCCCGCTGAAGCGCAGCCCATCAACCACAGTCTCAAGCGGCAGGCGGTACATGCGGCCCATGGCCTTGGCCCAGGCACGCAGCGCCATGACGCGCAGCGCCGGCATGTAGGCATGGCCCAGGCAGGCGGCGATGTAGGGCGCGGCCTCCAGGCAGCGCATGTACGCCAGCCAGTTGCCGGAGGTGTATGCCTCTTGCAGGGACAGCATCAGCTGGATGTGGGGAGAGGACTGCGGGCGCAAGGTACGGTTGCAGATGTTAGCCAGGAGGGGAGAAGGTGCAATGAAGGTGTGAGGCAGCACCTCCCAGCCAGGGGCTCATGGGCCCAGGCGCTGCCAGGGTAGTGCATGCAGTGCACTGCATGTGGCTTAGCCTCAGCATGATATTGGTCTTGCCAGTGCATGCATCACATTTCACATGTCTTGCCCTGGAGCACGCCGCCGGTTGTGTGCCTGCAAACGTTGCCTTACCATGAGCTCCGGCCTGAGCCTCCTGAGCTGGTTGACTAACTGTCCCGGCTCAGGCATGAACTTGTCCTGGGGGCCTATCATCATGATCAGCAGGTAGGAGCGGTACTCGGCCTCCTGGGGGGCGGGCCTGCAGGGGAGGTGGGTGGGTGGTGGTGGAGGCAGGCAACCAGCAGCAACCAACACAGAGAGATATACTTTGCACATGTCTCAAAGGTGACTTCCGTGAGCAATCCTGGTATTGCAATGTGCAGCAAATAATGCTCCCCACCCCACTCCCGCCCCCCACCTCCCCTCCCTGGCCGCCTCCTCATACAGGTCCATGAGTGCAATGAGCGCCTTATTCAGCTGCTCCATGTTGAGCATACAGATAACACACAAAGAAGCCTCCCACACACGTGCCTCACACAGATCTGCTGACGCACAAGATCACAAGGTGCACCCACCAGAAGCTACCCCCACTCTACCTCCAACCCCACCCGTTTTTCACAATCTCCCACCCCCCTTACCTCCCCTCCCTGGCCGCCTCCTCATACAGGTCCATGAGCGTGATGAGCGCCTTGTTCAGCTGCTCCATGTTGAGCTGGCCATTGTACGCATCCGCATCGTTCACGCTTGCCTCCTGGTCACACAGCTCGTGTGAGCACAGGCACATGTACTTCACGTGCTCCTCAATCACGCTCATGGCAAACTCGTCCTGGGGCAGGAGGGGAGGGCACGCCAGCGCCGTCAGCAACACAAGAAGCAGTGTTTAACAGTTAAACAATTTAAAAGTTTAACAAATGAGGGTCTCTGATAATTGCTATATAGGCTGGTACGCAGATATCAAAACACCCGGGGAGTGGTGGTGCGGGCATCTGTGGGGGTTAATTGGTACATGCAGCGGGTGATGATGTGAACTTGAGTGTTATAGGGGTGGAAAATGCCACCTTTCCCACCCTGATCACCCACCGTTATTCGCTGGATGGCCATGTCCTGTCGGATGGCTCGGTACCTGTCCCACAGGAACTTGTGCACTGTGGGCATGGGCACGTCCGGGCGGTCCATGATGCGGCGCAGGTAGGACATGGTGCGGGACAGGGCGCGGCGCGTGCGCAGCTGGTGGGGCTGGATGTCAACAACCTGAGGAGGGATAGGGCAGGGTGACAATTGAAGGAGGAGTCACTAATGGTCCCAACCGCAGGCCATGAAAGCACCAACTTGCAGTGGGGACACGTTGGTTCAACCGAAAAGGTGTGTGGGAAATTGTTTTAGATTTTATGTGTACAGTTCCACCAAGACTTTACATTAGTGTATGCTGAACCAACAGCCACAGGAAAACACCCCATCCCCGTTCCCTTCCTCACCGTCCTTGCAAACTTCCTGACTGCCAGCTGCGAGTTGGTGAGCCTGGGTGTCCCAGGTGGGTCAGTGGGGTTGGCCAGCTCCAGGCGTGCAATGTCCTGCAGCCGCGTGCGCCGCTCAATCTCATCCGCGGGGCACATGTCCTCGCAGGTACCGATGATGTGCTGCACAGGCACGAAGTCCCCCTGCTGCTGCTCGTCCCCACCCATGCCACCGCCATTGCCGCCAAACAGCGCATCGCTAGCTGCTGCATGGGGCATGGCTGCGCCCCCTTGCCAGCTTGCGCCCGCCTGGTCCTCGCTGCCTGACGACCCGCCAGCGTGGTCTGTTGCCCTTGCTGGCGGAACCACCACTGGCAGGAAGCGCTGTGCACGCGCCAGCCTCAACGCCTCCTCCTGCGCCTGGGGCGGGCTGCGGCTGCTGGACCTGCAGGCCACAACAGGGGGAGGGCATGAGCACACCCTCTGGTGTATTTGGTGGCTATATAATGCATCACTTGTGATAAGTACATTGATTAAAGCAAGAACCAATACCGTAAGAACAAAGGAAATTGAACAATAGCCATGCCACTGATCCAATCCTATCAGCAGGGTACACCACCCCACATAACCCCCCTGCTGTCCCGTCCCCCTACCTGCCACCTTGATCCGCTGCCCGCCCCCTGCCCCTGCCTCCCCTCCTGCCAGCCTCCTGCTCCCCCCCTGCACCCCTGGCTGGCCCTCCGCCTGCCCCTCCGCCAAAGGTGGGTATGCCTGCGATTGCGCGCGCACGGATGGCCGCCTCATCCTCTTCATCCTCATCCACATCAGCCTGCAGGCACAAAAGTGACAGTCACAGTTGCAATTAAAGTTGTTTAAATTACACACCCATGCATGGCCGGGGCAGGTCGCATCCACCAACAGTGGGCGCACGCCATGCATTGCATCTTGATGAAACCAACGTGAGCCCAGCCCTCCCTGTGCCGCACCTCCTGTGGTTCTGCCGCCTGCTGCGGCCCCTGCTTGCCCCAGCCCAGACGCTCCTTCAGGCTGCCCATCACACGACCAGCCACGCCGCCGCCGCGCTCCGCCCCCCGACCCCTGCGCCCGCGACCTCCCCTCAAACCCTCGCCACCACCGGCGCCGCGCCCCCTGCCGCCATCACCAACATCATCAACTGCGCCTGCCGGCCGAGCTGCAAAGCCTCCAAATGTCAGCTTTGCTGGCTGGGGAGCGTTACCGAACTCACTGCCAGGTTGTGCATTTGGCACAGCAGGACCTGCACCGCACATGTGGGATCATCACATGAGGATACAATGCAAAACGGGCATCTCCCATGTGCACAGCCAAAAAGGGGACTCGTCCACGAGACATGATCAGAATGAGAATACCACTCAATCATGTACCTGGTAGTTAAGAGACTCAATGCAACTGCATACAGGCGAGGAGGTGCATCGCAACTTCAGGCCAGTAATGCCATGAATGCCAAGTAAAAGCTTCATTGCATCCATGGCCCGGCCTCGGTCTCAGCAATTTTATACAAATGCTCATTGACCCCACCTGCAGCGGCGCCAGCTCCAAACCCAAAGGTGGCTGCAGGTGCGCCGCCAGCAGTGCGTGGCGGTCTCTGGGTCAACAGGCCATTGCCATTGCTAGCACCAGACCCGCCAAACCCTGCCGCACCGCTCCCTGAAACACCTCCAAACCCTGCCCCGCCGCCCGCTGTGCCGCCCCCAAACACAGGTGCGCCCGCCGCTGCAGCGTCTCCAAACCCTGGCACCCCACCAGCCGCCGGGGCTCCGCCAAAGCCTGACCCTTGCGCGGGCGCCCCTCCTCCAAACGCCGCCTTTGGTGTGGTTGCAAACCCTGATGCCCCCACTGCTGCCTGGTTGCCAAAGGCAAACGTTGCTGCTGGCCGAGCGCTGGGCCCCCCTGCTCCCGCCGAACCCAACCCCGCTGCTTGCGTGGGTGCAGACCCCGCTAGGGTTACACGGGGTCCACCACCTGTAGCTGGCTGGCCAAAGGCAAAGGAGGCGGATAGTGCCCCCGGTGCAGCACCCCCTCCAAAACCTCCGACTGGGCGAGTAGCCGATTGTGAGGGGGCGACGACGCGCGTGAATATCGACGGCGCAGCGCCACCTGTGGCTGCACCCCCAAACGCTGCCCCGGTTCCTGCGCTGGGCGCACCAAATCCAAATGGGTTGGATGCGCTGCCGCCGGCGGCACCAGTGAGCGTTCCCAGCGCTGCCTGAGCAAACCCCTGTGGCTGTGGCTGAGCCTGTGGTGCAAAGGGGGTGGCGGGTCCAGCTGCCACCTGTGCTGGGAATGCCAGTGGGGCTGGTGCGCCAAAGGCCTGGCCTGCGGGTGCACCTGTAGCAGTTGTGGGGATAAAGGGCACTGAGAGGGATACGTTCCAGCCGTGCTGGACCATACGTGCTGCCAGTCACGAGGAAGCTGCTGCTGCTGAGTTGCGCAGGTAGCAAGGGGTGCTTGCAGACACATTGATTCATAGTGACGAGTATGACGTGACACTAGTACAGACCACCAGGTGTGCACGCCAGGTGGTGCCTGCAGGGAGCAGTGGTGCCATACCCGCTGCTGCCTGAGGCGCGCCAAAGTTGAAGGAGGTGGAGGGGTTGGGCTGCTGGGAGGCACCAGGGGCTGAGCCTGGCAGGCACACAGGGATGGGGGAGTAAGCAGCGGGTGGGTTATGCGTGCTGTGCAGACCAAGTGCAACCAAAGCATATGCTCAAGCACGACCCTATTGACAACTGCATGTCCCAGTCAAGTGGTCGTTTGTTCAGCGGCCAGCTGCGGGTTGTTTGCCCAAATCGTTTGTGCGACAGGGGTGCATTGTGGTCAAGGGGTAGGGTGTGGGGTGGTGTACCTGCTCCCCAGTTACCAAAGGCGCTCATGGCTGTCCCTGGTCACCAGCCTGCAGAACGGGTACTCGGTATTTATTGTTGCTCTGCATATACTGGCCAAAGGTGGGATGGTGGATGTAATCCAACTCTGCTGGCTACTACAGGGGTTTGCACTCCTTGGCAGGGGAAGTGCACTCCCGCGGCAAGCCAAAGTGCATGCAGAGTTGGACCGACTCCAGCGTGCATCCATGCCAAAGACGTTCAATTTCAGCCGTATTCAGTACATTACAATAAACAGTGTGTAACCCACTTTCAAAATGGCACCAGCAGATGATATACCACATGCATGCACATACGGAGATTATGCATGCATATGCGCGACCAGCAACAAATATGGGGTCCATGCGGTACACGTGTCCAAGTTGCGTACTCTACCACTCTGTTGCATACCCTTGGTGTGGGGGGCGTCGCGCTGCGGCAGCTCCTGGGCTACCACGAGAGCCCAGCAACGGGCCCTTTTAATAAATGCGACATCACCTCGAGCTGCGCCAAAGGTATTCTCCTAAGCTACTTTAAGTCACTTGAAACAATGGGTGTGCAACGAACAACTGCGGACATACCTCTTATCCCCTAGGAGAGGAGGTTGGCCAAGTAACTTTATTCAGCCAACGCCAATGCTACATGTATACAATCGCTGGACTGCCTTCAAGTAGTAAGTGTTGGCTCAAAGTGCTTGTTGCGAGGCTCGTCAGCTTTCCAACATCCAAGGAGAGTCTGATGCCATCAGTGATGGGCGAGACTTTACAGTGACTTGCAGCACAATCTGCACAATATGAAAGGCAACGACGGGGAGGTTGGCCAGGGCGCTACAGATAAGCTTGGCCTCAAAACAGCCTTGCTATAAACCACACACTGCTGAACTGCAGCACTGTTTTCCTCACCATTGCACCGCTGGTAGCCCTGTTGCAATACAACCAGGCAATATGAAGGCTGTGTGCGATCGGGCGTGCGGCAGCGCGGTCAGGCGGCCCCAACTAGCCCCAAAGGCCGCCTCATCCTCCTTCAGGGTTGCAGCGTTCCCAGCTGTCCCACACCACAGACGAGCAGTCGCCCGCTCCAGCAGGCGGCAATTGCACACAGTCACTGCCTCGCAGCCACTGCTTTCGCCTAGGTACAGCCCCCGGACTCTTTCCTGCATGAACTGGGGGGTGCCATCGCATGACCCATGTGGATGTAACAGTGAGCATAGCCCCTGTCCGCCGACTGTATGCGTGCATCACTGAAACGGAGTGGTATAGTCTGTGTTATGTAACCCCTTGTATTGTTGCAGGACGCAGGAGATGGCTGGTGACCCCTTTGGCCTGCTGCTGCGTCAAAGGATTGTGTTCCTGGGAGGGGAGGTGCGTGTGGCATATGAACTTTGCAGGGTGGAGGCATGACATCATATTGCATCGTTTTTAGTATCTTGGGAGAAGGACATGCATTTGGGTTGGTGGCGTTTTTTGAGCCTGGTGCACTGATGCTGGTCACAACTGGAGAGCATGGCGCATCCCTGGGTCGTCCTCCAATTGCACCCCAACTGTACATAGCAGGAAACTTTTTGTGGTGTTTTATGCGACTGGGAAATGCAAAATGCTGGATGGTGGGAAGATGAAAAGTTGTGTCCCACAAGTTTTATTGCCACAACATCTTGTTTTTTTCCATCACCCGCTGCTCTCACCACACATATGCTGCAAGGCAGGGCAGTTACTTTGGCAGTACCCGGGGTAGTCTTATCCTATAGTCCTTTTACTCATCTTCAAGACTCTGTGCTCCCCTTGGCGCAGGTGAACGACTTCACGGCAGACGCTGTGGTGAGCCAGCTGCTGTTGCTGGATGCAGCGGACCCAACCAAGGTGCGCGGTGTGCTGGCAGCCAGTGTGTGGCGCTTTGGAGAAAAATGAAACGCACCTGCAGCATGGAAATGTTTTTGCACATACACATACATAAGGGATGCGGCACAGCTGTGGGCCATCACATCATGACTACATCCGGACGTGGGTTGGTGCGTCTCCCATGCCACTGGGTGTACGCCTGCTTGCGCTTGCTCACCAACCTTCCCCTGCGCAGGACATCAAGCTGTTCATCAACTCCCCTGGAGGCTCTGTGACAGCAGGCATGGGCATCTTTGACGCAATGCAGGTAGGAGCGCGGGGAACTTACAATAGCACAAGCCAGCTATTGTTGGTACCAGGCTCGCTTTGTCAGTACTTCTTTCACACACTTGCCAGGGGTCCACAATCGGTTTAGGCATGAGTCATTCGGGTGCCTGTGGTCCCATGACTGTAACCTAGCACTGGCTGAAGTCATGGGAGCTGCCACCCATGCTTCCTAGCCCCACCTCCACCCTTCATTACACACACCAACCTTCCCCCACCCCCCTGCAGATGTGCCGTGCCGACGTGCAGACCTACTGCTTTGGCCTGGCCGCCTCCATGGGCGCATTCCTGCTGGGCGCAGGCACCCCCGGCAAGCGCTACTCCATGCCCAACGCGCGCATCATGATTCACCAGCCCCTGGGTGGCGCCAGTGGCCAGGCGGTGGACATTGAGATCCAGGCTCGCGAGATCATGTACCACAAGGCCAACCTCAACAGGATCATGTCGGAGTACACGGGGCAGCCAATCGAGACGGTGCGGGGCTGCAGTACTTCACCTCTATCCGCTGGCTGTTGTAGAGGGAATGGTGCCTGATGTTCTGTACATGGGTGCATGGCCGCGTGAGCTATCCGGGTGATCCATATGCCAGGCGGCGCAGCGTGGCAGAGGAATTGCATGGGTCAGCAGCTTATTAATCTTCCCTGCGCTTGGTTCTGCGCTGTGTGTTGTGCATGGGTGTCGCGGCTGCTTTCAGCTTCTTTTCCCCATCCTCATGCACCTGCATCCTGATGTTCGCCCAGCACCACCCCCACCCCCACCTGCCACCTGCTAACCCCCCTACCCCAACCCCCGTTTTTCAGATTGAGGAGGACACCGACCGCGATCGCTACATGTCCCCCCTTGAGGCCAAGCAATACGGCATCATCGACTCGGTGATCGGCGGCGACGACGCTGGGTTCAAGATCACTGGCAACACGCGTGACTTCCCCAAGACCAAGGAGGAGTACATCAACTGGGGAGACATGGAGGACGATGGCAGCAGGGGCGGCAGGTTCAAGGGCCCGCTGGAGCCATACACGCAGCCCATGGCGTGAGCAATAAACCCACTGGGGTGGGGTGGGGGCGGAGGTATAGGGGCAGGCAGCAGTCGATGGGGGTGCCTGGGTGTAAGAGGGGGGGAGGGAGGGGACGGGGGAGACGAGCCTGCGTTGGAGGGCTGTTGTGGCGGCATGGTGCAGGGCTGTGGCCTTTTGAGGGCAAGGGACTGGAAGGGATGTGTGGTTGGGGCAGCAATATGCGGCTTGTATGCCTGCTGTTGCAATAACCTGGTCCACACGTGCACAGGGTTGTCGGTATTACAGAGGAACACAGTGTGTGAGACTGCCTAGACATCAGCTGCAAGCTTTATGGCACCATGTGCAGCTTTAGGGTACTGGCTACTGATTGGTCACCAGTTGAAGTTGCTTGAACCATTTGTGTAGGCGGTGTAACAGACTGAAAAGCGCTGTGTGTGTGCTGAGCCAACGTGACATCCTGTACCAGAGACTGGTATCAAGTGGATTATGCTGGACCATGCCGGTCTGTGTTGTGGCAATGTCATTGAGGGTAATTGCCACACACCTGGTTACCAAGTTGGTGTGTAGCCTTGGCCTCCTCCCTGCATGTGGACAGAGTTTGGCTGCAGCAGGCAACTCCCATGCCAACAGCGAGGAGTTCCAAAATATGGATCAATTCGGTGGAGTCTAAATATAATTCGTCCCATTGAAACACCTTGGGAGTCACGGATGCAACTGGATTTGTCTACCCCAATCTGGAATGCTCTGGCACCTTCTAAAAGTTTCCCGCACTTTCAGGCGTTTCGGAGAGACTTCCCTTGCTCTCCTACATAAGCAACCGAGGCTCATGTTTGCCACGAAACAAAGCCGACTCTTTCTCTGTTTACTCGATTCGCACAAACACAGCCATGCTCGATAGGCAACCCATTGCTTGAATCCCTGATCAGACTCGCGGGGTTTTCAAGCCTCGTGCAGACATTCGACCGACCTACTGCAAAGCAGAATACCTTACTGCAGTTTCTAACCTCTTGATACTCCAAAGTTTCTGTCAATATGCCAGGAGAGGCACCGGCCATCGGCATAGACCTGGGCACCACCTACAGGTATGTAGTATCCAACGTGGGCACTGGACCCTTGCAATGCCATCGTTTCGTCCGAGGAGCGTGTGTCAATCTTTGCCACGGTTGAGTGATGTTGCCAGACCTGTTGCACATCGCTTCGTGGTTGCGCACCTGGAAATCATAGTGTTTTAGTGGTGTTGACTGGGCCACTGCGCACTACTGTGGCCTCCTTCCACCTGTGTTTTGCACCGTGGTTTCGCGTTGCTACGATAGTTTACCACGCCTGCACACCTCGAGCCTTGTCGTTTGTTTTTTAAGCTCGGGTCAACAGGGTAACGGACGAAAAGCGCCAGCGCCCACTTGCCTGAACATCATTCCCGCCAAGCCACTTTTTGAAAACGCAACCAGCTTGCAGCTGGCGGCCATGCTTCCCACCTGGAGGAGGGATCACGTCCACCTCCTACACTGTCGACGTTACAATCTCTTACGCGTTCTTGATTTGTTCCTGCAGCTGCGTGGGTGTGTGGCAGCACGACCGGGTGGAGATCATCCCCAATGACCAAGGCAACAGGACCACACCCTCCTATGTGGCCTTCACGGATAGCGAGAGACTTGTTGGGGATGCTGCAAAGAACCAGACTGCGATGAACCCCGCCAACACGGTGTTCGACGCCAAGCGCCTCATCGGCCGCAAGTTCGACGACCCTGCGGTGCAGTCCGACATGAAGCACTGGCCCTTCAATGTGGTGCGCGGGCCAGACAACAAGCCGCAGATGGAAGGTACTAGACGCCCACCACGTCCCTAGTGCTGACGTGGAAATATACGAGCCATGCCTGCCCTTCATAAACTTGCCTTGCCCTTGAGAGTTGAATTCCCTCAGGTGACTGCACACCAACCTCCTCCAAATGGCTGGGTGTTAGCAAAGTTCACGGATTCAGATACAGAAGGTGTTCTGTTCTGCTTCCACATGCTCTCAGCCCTTCCACACACCTTTCAAAAGAACCTCTGTAGAGCACGCGCCCGTTACCCATATCTTGCATCCCCGCCTTCACACCCAGCCACCCACTCACCTGCCTGCTCCACCCCCCACCCGCAGTTGACTACAAGGGCGAGACCAAGCGCTTCTTTCCCGAGGAGATCTCCTCCATGGTGCTGTCCAAGATGAAGGACATCGCCCAGGCCTTCGTGGGCCAGGACAAGCCCCTGCGCAAGGCTGTGGTCACTGTGCCCGCCTACTTCAACGACAGCCAGCGCCAGGCCACCAAGGACGCGGGGGTGATCGCGGGGCTGGACGTGCTGCGCATCATTAACGAGCCAACGGCGGCCGCCATCGCATATGGGCTGGACAAGAAGCAGCAGGTAGGTGGCCAGTGAGTATCTGGTGCCATGCTCATTTGCCTGCTGTTGCAAATATGGGTGTTTTTCCATTGAGGCCTAGGAGGCTGTATGTTCTGCATTTGAGTTGCCGCCAATTTGCAGGTGACCTTGGAAACCCTAAACCCTTGCACAAGGGAAACCCTACACCCTCAACCCTGCCACCAAGGCTGCCACTCCTTGTGTTTTCTCCCCTATTGAGTCGTACCCATTCCTCCCCCTGCAGGGCGCGCGCGGCGAGCGCCACGTGCTCATCTTTGACCTGGGTGGCGGCACCTTTGATGTGTCGCTGCTGACCATTGACGAGGGCATCTTCGAGGTGAAGGCCACCGCTGGTGACACCCACCTGGGTGGTGAGGACTTTGACAACAGGCTGGTGGCGCACTTTGTGCAGGTAGGGCGGGCGGATGGTGGGGGATTCTGGCGTTGTGTGCATGCAAATGCTTATTGTAAGTTCTAAAGGGATAAGCTGCCCATTAATTTAATTTATATTATTTATGTAATTGTTTTAATTTATATTATTCTTGTAATTGTTTTCAATATGCAGCCGTCAAAAACGATGTTCTGCATGGAGCTGTGCCATATGGTTTTTTTGCCTACTGTTAAATGGATACTTAGAGAGGCGCTCGTGCCTGTTGGCGCAATGGCATTCTAATGTGGCCTTGCACTATTCACGTACATGTGCGAATCGTTTACGCTACTTTGTCACTAACAGACACCCGTTGCTCCCTCCTCCCCCAGGAGTTCAAGCGCAAGTACAAGAAGGACATCAGCGACTCCCCACGCGCGCTGCGCCGCCTGCGCACCGCCGCTGAGCGCGCCAAGCGCACCCTGTCCTCATCCACGCAGGCCACCCTAGAGATTGACTCCCTGTATGAGGGGGTGGACTTCTACACAAGCATCACACGAGCAAGGTGGGTGAAGAAATGCATGCAGGCCGGCACTTTTAGCTGCTGTCTCGAGAAGGAGGTTTGTATTTGAGTGAGCCTTTCCCTGTCACTGCTGTGCGTAATGATCTGATAAAACAGTAGCACGTGTTCCCTACGGCGCAACTGGTCAGCATATGCAGGAAATATTTCAACAATGCTAAACCCACCTGATTCAATGATAATTCATTGCAAAGCCCTAGAACGCACCCTGACCCCCGACACCCCGCCCCCCCTGCAGGTTTGAGGAGCTGAACATGGATTTGTTTCGCAAGTGCATGGAGCCGGTGGAGAAGGTGCTCACTGACTCCAAGCTGGGCAAGTCTGACATCCACGACGTGGTGCTGGTGGGCGGCTCCACCCGCATCCCCAAGGTGCAGTCCCTGCTGGTGGACTTCTTCAACGGCAAGGAGCTGTGCAAGAGCATCAACCCGGACGAGGCGGTGGCGTATGGTGCGGCGGTGCAGGCCGCCATTCTTCACGGCGAGAAGCACGAGAAGGTCCAGGACCTGCTGCTGCTGGATGTGACGCCGCTGTCGCTGGGCATTGAGACGGCGGGAGGGGTCATGGTGAGTCACTGTCTGCACCATTCCTGGGACAAACATACAGTACCTCCATATGCATGTGTCCAACTCCTGGCAGCTGAAATCCTGCCACTGAGGCTTTATTGTTTCCTGTGCGCATTACATGAAGGTATATATGCATGCTGGAATTTCGCAAGACCTGTAGGTCAAGACACATTGTCCCCTGTCAATTAGGGCATACATTACTCATACCCGCAACTGACTTCATTTCCCCTTCCCTGCAGACTACCCTCATCCCCCGCAACACCACCATCCCCACCAAGAAGGACCAGATCTTCTCCACCTACTCCGACAACCAGCCAGGCGTGCTCATCCAGGTGTACGAGGGGGAGCGCTCCCGCACGCGGGATAACAACCTGCTGGGCAAGTTTGAGCTGAGCGGCATCCCCCCTGCGCCCCGCGGTGTGCCCCAGATCTCGGTCAGCTTTGACATCGATGCCAACGGCATTCTGAATGTGTCAGCTGAGGAGAAGGGCACCGGCAAGCGCAGCAACATCACCATCAAGAACGAGAAGGGCAGGCTGAGCAAGGAGGAGATTGACCGCATGGTGCAGGTGCGTACCCTAGCCTAGGGTTTAAAGATCGCGTGGGATGCACTGGGCACACAGCTGGCCAGTTTAGAGCTCAGCAAATATGTTTAGGCATTACATCAAGAATGATATAGAGTTGGGCGCCAATTACTGCTGAATGAAGACGTTGCAGTTGCATTTGCAAGCTTGCATTGAATTTCCTGGCCCTTGCGCCGCACTACATGCATGCAAGATCTTGCATTCGCCCGTGGCCTCTGACCACCACTGGCTCCCACACACAGGAAGCGGAGAAGTACAAGGCTGATGACGAGTCCTACCAAAAGAAGGTCGAGGCCAAGAACGGGCTTGAGAACTACGCCTACTCCATGCGCAACACCATCAACGACCCCAACATGGCGGGCAAGCTGGACCCCTCAGACAAGGAGACGGTTGAGAAGGCTGTGAAGGACACCCTGGAGTGGCTGGAGGCCAACCAGCTGGCGGAGGTGGAGGAGTTTGAGTACCACCAGAAGGAGCTGGAGGGCACATGTGCACCCATCATCAGCAAGGTGTACCAGCAGGGAGCGGGTGGGGCGCCGGGGGGCGACATGCCGGGGGCAGGGTTTGGCGGCGGGGCGGGCGGCGCTGCGGGTGGTCCCACAGTGGAGGAGGTGGACTAAGGGGGGAAGTTGCAGGTCGGCCCCAATGGCAGCCATTGATTGCAGTACTTTGCAGGGTTTATTTCATGGTTGTGTGTACAGCAGTTTTGGGCCATAAGACAATAACCGTGTTGGTGCGTCCGGTAACACAAGTTGCCCGCCTTTGTTTTGTGTTTTTGAGTATGTTGTGATGGGCTGTTTGCAACCATTTTTCATGTACCGTTTGCCCTGCACGCCTGCCCATTATTTGTAGGGTGTGTGCTTGATAGAAGACAGGATATATCCCAATTGCAGCGGGGCAGTGTACCATTAACGCCCCACAAGAACCCTAGCCTAGGGTTGTCGAATAACGCGGCAGGGTAGTTTTGATGTAGTTGGCGTGCACTCTTTGCTACTATTGCACATTGCCCGTTGTGGCTCATTTTAGGTTGTTGAACGGCATTCTTAATTGTTTTTTTTTTCAGGTTTTAAACCTGTATACGGTAGTGGGCATTGATGGTACTCTGCTGTCAACGTTGATGAGATGGCAGTTTGGCAGTTGTTTGCTGGCACTTTATGTATTGACAGTCCAAGCACAGTTGTAAAGATGAACCCTGTCGCACCAACATGGGTGCCAACAAGTCTTGGCAAATTTGTTTACTGAAGCCTGGATGACACCGTCCTGTTGGCACAATGGCATGGCACGCCTGCCATTGCGCCCCACGTCATCTGTCACGGCCAACTACTCTTGAGTCCCGGTTGCATGTATTCTTCAGCAACTTGAAATGCAAGTAAAGGATTGTCACGCTGATACGCCAAAGATTGGGGAATGTATTAGTTGATGATCAGTTACGTCTAGGGTTTAGGGTTGCTGTCCAATAATTTTGGGTATTTTGCTCTCACTGAATGTTTCTGCCAGCTTTAGCAACAACAGTGGTCGTGACGGGTGCTAAACCACCACATGTTGCCTATTTCTTCAAAGCCCATCACTGTATCGACCTGTTACTGCCATTGCGTAACTTCGACTGTACTGGACGTTAGGCACCAACACAAGCCACTTGAGGTACTTTACGCTGCAACGGCGTGTCTATTAGGCCCCAAGCTGCAACTAAGACTCGAGGTCAATAATCACCCAGGATGTTGCCCGTTTTGCAACGAGTCGCAGTTGTGGCATGCGTTGCAATGCATGCATATAGCCATAGGTGGCACCTGGGTTGAAGGGCGTAGTATTGGAACCTCACGTCCACAAGCTTGATTTATGGGAGAAACATATGTCCTTTGGCTGTTGATACTCGACTGTCTTTCCAACTGGTGCCCATATGCAAGAGGCATGGTTTTACGCTCATCTACCACAGCTGTGCCACACAGCCTGTCACTCCGCAACAGCTACATGACTTTTCCCTCACCTTCACATGCAGGGCTTGCCTGGTGTTCCAGGAGGTGTAAGGTAGCGCGCCTCCTGTCGCTCCGACCGTAGTAGCAGATTGTTCACACATCCCCAGGAGTGGGTTTGCAGACAGGGCCTCGTAGAGGGAGTTGCTACGTGTGCTGCATGGCGCCATGGGTGCCTGATCAGCCTGATGAGTCGCAGCTGCGCCAGGAGCTATCTGAGTGCGCCTTCAGCTCCTCGTGGTTCTGCGTAGGTGGGGTCAAAACCCTAGCGTAGGGTTTGGATGTCGCACGCAGATGCTCACATTGCCTGTTTGATAGCTTTAACATGTTACAAGCTTGGAAGGGTGGGTAACGCACTTTAGTGGGTTATTAAGTGACAGGATGGTCATGGTCGGAATGGCCTGATGACGCATTGGTTGTACGCCAGCATGATGTGTGCAGTCAAGTTGTGGCTCCTGCATGTGTGCTGCACACTCACTGACCGTGGCGTTCGATGCTCATATTCTTGGCTGCAGGTGGAGTGGTGGTGGCTGCGTTCATTGGCAGGCGCACCAAGGTAGGTGCTAGGTGTTGAGGTGGTGGGTTTGGGGGGTATCTTAGCCGGGGTGCATGTGGGAGCAAATTGCATTTGAGTGCAGGCGGTGTTGTGGAGTGCATGTGCCACCACAAACTTGTTTGGCGGCCACAGCTACTCGTCAACATGCGCACCCATGTCATGGACACATGCAGAAGGCTTGGTACCTGCACACAACATGACATGTTGCAGGCAGGCACAGCTGCACACAGCACGCGCAGTATCCTTGGCTGCTTGGGACACATGCATGCACTTGCTTCCGTCCATGCTCCTCACCCCCGCCTACTCCCCCGCAGAGCTACATGCCCATCCTCTACCTGGGCACCGCGGGGACGATCATGGACTTTGTGGCAGGTGAACCCTTGACGCACACTGGCCTGCATCCCAGGCATGCTATCTGAGCTGGTTGCCTGACGTTGGAGGATATCGTACCCACCGTGACCCTGCACCCCATCCAGCTACATACCTAAATGCAGCGAGCGTGCATGCCCTGCTGAGGCAATGCCCTACAAGCATTGGCTATCACTTGTCACGCCACACACCAAAATGGAATAGAATTCAAATAGTTACATGCAACCTGAGCATGGTTTTATGAACCTTCTGTTGTCTCCCTTGTTGTGAGGGTTTGCCTTCAACAGCACATTGAGCCAATTGTTGTGATATGAATGAATCCCCCCCTGTCCCTTTGCAGCCTACTACCGGTGCACGCCTCAACGAGAGGCACTGGATGCCTGCATGGCGCGCAGCGGGGCAAGGTGAGGGGGGCACACGTGGGGCCAAGGGAGGAGGAGGGTGGGGCAACAACAGCTGCCGCCAAGCATTGGACTGCGTCCCTAAGCAAGGCGAGCAAAGCAGGGTGATGCACATGGATGAAGAAGCAATCCTGCGTGCGTTTGGGGACCAATTATGGCGCTTTGTGCTCATGCGCACCAGCTGGAGGCATGCGCAGTGTGGAGATCTGTTCAGCCGGACTGGTCATGCTCAGCCGCGCTAATAGCGCAGTATGCAGCTGCTGCACTACGGCCGATGGGTAACCAATCTTGCTTGAACTGATGAGTATTGCCAAATTGGAGCAGCACCATGCCATTGGCAGCAAACAATGCACGTTGCTCGGAGTTTTGTGACTGTGGCTGGGCACTGTGTTTCAACCACGATACCGTCTGGTGGATGAAGCTTGCAGGTAACCACAGACCAAGTAGCCTTGCTTAGGGGTGTGCTTACAGTTGTACAGCTGTAGATGCTCACTGAGAACCTCACTATCAATAAATCTTGGTATCCATATGATTTTGCATGGCATATATGCCTAATTAAGCAAGCAGCGTAACGAAGTGCTGCGCAACTGTTACAGTAGCTACAGTAGCTACAGTAACAGGCTATAAATTTCCCTAGCGGGTGCTACTTGACCCATGGCTGCTTATGCATGCATGCACAACCTGCTTATGCATGCACAACCTGCAGCAGACATGTACCTGTCAATAGATGATCATCATACCATTCTGCTTTCAAACTGGCAGTGTAGGCACAAGGATGCTCCTTTTGAAAAGCTTTTGCTTACTACTGTAGGACAGAAAATTCAAGGGAATGCGTAACACTTTCAGAGCTGCCAGCCAGGGGCCCTGCTGCAAATATATGTAGCACATGAATCGTATGCATGTGGCAGGACCTGGAACATGACGGTGACATTGTGCTCACATCATGCATGCAGCCGAGCCTTTGAAATCATTGCCGGCATGAGCATTTTTCTTCACTATTCCTGTGGAAATCACGCGACCAAACTCTTCAAATACCCTCTCAAGAATCCATATCATGCTGTGCGTAAAAATCCCCGACACTATTTTTCATTAATTTGCTACAACTGTTCACTGAACTTCGTTGCTGGGCAAGCCTGAAACTAAGGTACACTCTCTTCTCTCCTTTTCTGCCAATCTCCACTTGCCTCTATACCTAGGCCCCCGCTACGTGTACAGCCGCCCCACCACCCTGCCTGTGAGGTTGTGGTTGAGCAGGCATGGCACCGCGGCATCCATGAGGTTCACACGCGGGTCCAGGCCGGTGGCAAACCCAACAATCACGCAGCACCCAATCACAAGCGCAGCGTAGCAGGAGTCAATGGTCACCTGCAGCGGGGGAATAAATAGTGCCTGGTCAGTATCTGGCCGGTCAACATGCATGCGTCTGTAGCAGGTGCATCATACCCTTGCATGCACCTGGCGCTGTTACTGTACCACACAAACAGGCTATACCTACCACACACTTCTGCCAAGGTCAGGACACCGATTTTAGAGGTACAAATAACCCTCCCATCTTTACAGAAAACTCTGTGTTTTCCTTGGCTACAATGTGCACCCACCGGGCTTGCAACATTACCCACACCCTACCAATACTGTCCACCTACCCACCCACCACCCACCTCGTGCTTCCTTGCCAGCTTGAGCACCGCCTTGAGCACTGCGTCCAGGTCAATGCCACCTGGCGCGTGGATGTCGCACTGTGCGGCAAACAGGTCCACCATGTCCCTCTTCAGCGCCATGGGGTTGGGGCAGCACTGGCTGGTGCCCCACTGCAGCAGGTGGTGGGTGGCAAGCAAGCCGTTGCCTGCAGGGGGTGTTGGGATATGAGGGCACAGGGGGAGAGGGACGTGCTGCTGTGACTGGACCGATGTGGATCACAGAACGAATGGTCCTTTATGTGTAGTTTTCTCTTGTGAATTATAACAACCCACTGTTGACTACTACAACAATATGTGCTCGTACTGACAGCATGGTATTCTTCCGGATGGCATGTATGGCCAATCTGCCTGCGGAGCACGCACCTGCCCCTATTGCATTGAGGAAGGATATGAAGTGCGTGCGCACACGCGGAGTCAGCTCCTCAGCAAGCCCAAAGTCAAGCAGGATGAGGCGCACGTGGGGGCGGGAGGAGTGGGGGACCTGCAGGGCGGCGGGGCGGGAGTGTGTAAGCCATAAATGGGCATAAGCTCACAGCGCATGTGCAGGACAACCACCACGACAGTGCACATTGGGGCACCACCAACGTGCACCCATAGCGCAAGGTGATAAAATGTGCCCCCTGCCCTCTTCAAAGGAGAGCAAAATGCTAAGGAGGGTAAAATGCTTTACCCTTACCACCACCATCCTCTCGAATTGTGATCCTCACCGGATGCCCTTGCTTTCATCCCTCTAAACAGCATGTTCCCGGGCCTACCCTGTTCAAGCTGACCGCCATGGCTCCCTACCTTTGTGATCTTGACCAGTATGTTCCCCGGGTGCAGGTCTGTGTGCACAAAGTTGTCCTCCAGCAGCATCTTGAGGTAGGTGTCAACCCCAAGGGCAACGATGGCGGTGTTGGTGGGCTGGAGGAGGGAAAGGGGCAGGGTCAGGAAAGTTGAGACAGCTGTGCCGGGTGGCTTCAGGTTGAATGGGGGGCAACCTCACAATGTGTGGCAAGGGTGGTTACATATTTGCCTCCTTGAGGCTACGAGCTGCAGATATCGTGCGATGCATGTGCTTATGTGTGCGGCTGTGGGTGACATAAGGTTCCAAGCCCCCATTTCTTCCTACAAACGGCTCTCCAGGAACGACAATTAGGTGAGTGCTTGCAATCCGCATGGTAAGCCCGCTGCCCCACCTGTGGGTTTCGAATGAACTTTGCCACGCTCTCCCCCGCCTCAAAGCTCTCAACCAGCACAGCCTCGGTGGCCATCCCGGGGATGGGTCGCGGTGGGGACACGCTGTTTGAGATTTCCTTGAAGTTGTTCCAGAACCTGTCCAGGTGCGCCGCCTCCACCCGCAGGTCCGCCTGTGCGGTCATTGTGTGGCTGAACTGCACCACGGTGTCCTTCAGGCTCAGGCCCTGGCGCAAGGGGGAGGTGAGAGGGGAGATGAGAGGGGGTGGAGACTGAGGGCAGAGTTGAATACATGTCACCAAAACACAGGGACTTGAACTTATTGGATGGGTGGGTGGGTGAGTGCGCCATACTGGAATAGTGCATCCTTCACATTCAGGCCATGGTGCATGGTGCATGAGGAGCGAGGGTGGAGGGCAGGGTGCACATGGTGCGCAACAGTGTGTTGCCTGGCATGGCATGGCATGGCATGATGCCGGGGCGGGGCCCTACCTTGAGCGAGGGTATGCGCGCCGTTGCTGCTGCCAGTGGCCTGAGCAGCCTGAAGTCCCTGCCTATATCCTCAACCACCCCCGGGTGCCGCACCTTGACCACCACCTCAACCAGGCGGCCATTGTGGCGCAGGCGAGCCCGGTGGACCTGCGGGGAAGAGGGGGCGGGTAAGTGGCAGTTGGGGCGAATGTGCCAGGAAGCACAGCAATGTTGTTTTAGATCGGTGCACTGAATTTCATGTGATAAACAACCAATAAAACCACAGATGACATGCGTCCACTAACAAGAAGACACAGTCAACATCCTTGGGATTGCATAGCGCTTTCAATTCATTACCAAACATTATTAATGCATGCATGGGTGATCACCACCCCACCACCACCCACCCACCACCCCACCTGCGCAATGCTGCCCGACGCCAGTGCCCGCTCATCCAGCCACTCAAACACCTCCTCGGGGGGGCGCCCATATGCGCGCACCAGCGCCTCGCGCGTGTGCTCGTACGAGTGCATTGGCGCGTCGTCGTGCAGCGATGACAGCACCCGGCAGAAGTCCTGCGGGAATATGTCTTCACGCGTGGCTGACCATTGGCCCCACTTGATGAAGGCGGCGCCGGCGCGGCTGCAGGGGGGGGGGGGTGGGTAGGTTGGAGAGGGTAATGGGGAGTGGGCAGTGGGGAGCAATGTGGAGCCCCAAGTTGGCAATCCTTATCCATTAGCAGTGTGCAATTGGGGTTGCATGCAACAGTCTGGAGTCTTAGTGGTATCTTGTACAACGCAGGCATCATGCCCCCACATGATGTGGTTATTGTAATCCAGAAAAGAAAAGAAAAAAGGAGAATACCTCCTGGAAAAGGAGGTTTAGAATAGGCACTACTATTTGTGCCTGAGTGTCCCCCACCTGCATCCCCACAGCAGCCACTTGAAAGCGTCCTCGCGCATGCGCCCAGCCAGCCTATCGCGCGGCGCCGATGCTGACGTGGCGCCACGTGGCAGCAGGTGCACGCTGACGTCAGCGTCTGCATCATATGCCGAGGTGGCAAAGGCAACGGTGTGCTCATGGGAGCCATGGGAGCCATGGGAGCGGGACCGGCACTTGGTGGGGGGTGGCGGGAGTGGGGGGGCGAGGGGCTTGCTGGGGCTGCTCACTGCAATGAAGAGCACGTGGCTGTCAGCAGCTGCAGCGCCTGTGCTATCACCAGCAACACTTGCGGTATCACTAGCATTGATGCTGTACCAGCCCCATCATCCTGGCAGCTCCAGGATATTGGCGCCAACCCGCAGCGTCTGCTGCTTGCTATAACAGCCCCCTCCTCCACCTCAAAATGGAAAAGCCTATAAACTTTATGCTCTCCAGCCACAATGGCGCCACTTGCATCAACAAATGTGCATGGCCCGTTGCCACCTCCATTCAATGCGTGCACCGGCAGGTGCATGTTACCAATTATGCCTTGGGCAGCCCCATGTGGCAGGGAGGTAGGCCCATGCAACCCAGCAGCGCCCTGTCCTGGCTGCAGGGCATGGTACGAGACCTTCATGCCAGATGCAGCATGTGGGGTGATACTACACGGCGCAACAGCTCACCTGCTTGCGCCAGCAGCAGCAGGAATGTGCCGTACAGCAGGAACGGCGCAAACACCGAGAGCAGGTAGATGGCGCGGGCAAGGAGGTGGGCGCGCTCAGCAGCAGTCAAGGGGACCTCGTCTGCCACAGGTGGGAGGAGGAGGGGTGTGAGAGGGGGCGCAGAGGGGGTGCAGGGGAGGTGGTCGCATTCACAGGGCAGGAAAATGGCGTGCAGTGGGGAAGTACCAGGTGGCCAGGTGGCCGGAGACTTGCACCAGTGCCACCAGTCATGCAACCACTGCGGCACCTGGTGTGGCTCTTGACAACAAATGCTACATTGCTTAGCATGAGCGCTTGATGATTATCCAGGCGACATATACACAAGCGGTGCATTGCACCAGGTGCACCAGGCACTGCACCCGCATATGCGTGCACATTTACACCATCAGCAGCATGATTGGCAGCTGTATGCCACCCTCCCCTCCCCTCCTCCCAGCGCCACATAGTGCCCCCTGCCTCACCTGCCACGTGGTCCCCCCTCCCGTACAGCTTGTGTGCAAACTCGTCCCCTACGGCCACCTCGCCTGCAGGGCCCACACTATCCTCCTCCTCCTCCTGAGCTTGGGGCTGCTGCCAATCTGCGCCAGGACACCGCACAACCCTTTAGGTTCTGAAATCAACATGGACCCATGTAATGCATAGGCAGACCTGACAACACGTTGGTAGGAGAACAATGACTCCATGCCAACAATCTTCACGATATTTACATGATTGTGTAAATAATACAACAATGTATTTTGTAAGTTGTCTAATAAGTGCAACCAATTGGGTAGAAAGGTTTACCAGTATTTGGCCACAAGTTCCGCGGCTAAAATTTGAAGCAACATATGGGAATAAATTTACGGCACAGAAAAAAATTATATTTGGTTTCTGAAGGTGCACAATGGGCCCTTGCCGGTGCAATACCCTAGCTAGGGCACACCAGGATGCGCACCGCGTGAGGGGAGGCGCGCCGTTGCCACCAGTGTCAACCTGCCGTCACAGCCGTCGGTGCCGCCAGGTGCCGCCCAGTGGGACTGCGAACCGTCACCGCCCACGCCCACTGCGTCCACCGCCAGCCCGATGCATATGCACAGGGAGTCGTAAGCTTGCACCAGGGGGCGCAGGGGGGGCGTCTCGTACCTGCACAAGGGGGGGAAGACATGGCGTCAGCTCCTGCAAGCATCATGCACAGGGCATGGGCTTGGTATGCACAAGCATTGGCAGAATCTAAGAGCTTTAATGCTTTCCAGGCTAGGCTTGTAATTTTCCCGCATGCCATCGTATAGCTTATGGGATGCCAGATCAGTCCCACGTCGAAATATTTCTCACTGCTTAACCCCCCACCCCCCCCTCTCTACCACTCACACTTTTCCCAGCAGGTGCGCCACCCAGTCCCACCCCATTTCCTTTCTGAGCCCCACTCACACTTCCCCCAGCAGTTTTAGGATAAGGGTTTAGGGTTTAGGGTTTCCACTCACACGTCCCCCAGCAGGTGCGCCACCCGCCGCGCCGCCCATCTGTGACGCGCCCTCCACGCCGCCTCCGTCTCCCCCCCTGGCGCCAGCCGGCCCAGCGCAGAGTCCCTGGCGGTGCGCGCATACCCCGCTGAAACGGGCACAAGCGCGGCCAGGCACTCTATGAGGGAAGCGGCCTCGGGTGCCAGCATGCGCGTGAGCAGGGTGAGGCCGATCAGCAGGGCCGCGGTTTCGCCATATCGTTGTGTGGCGGTGGTTGCGGCGTCTGCCAGGGGGAGCAGGCCTGGGAGGGGGGGAGGGAGGGGGTGGGTCCAGTAACCAGTGAGACAGTTGCTCCGGAGCAAGATTTGTAGAATGATGAATGGGGGACAAGCGCTGTATAACATTGCTGCACAAGGGACAAGGGGGCCCTCAAACGTTGTAGGTTGTGCGAGTGAATTAATGGGCAGACCCTAGCCAGCTGATGCACTCAGCAGACCATCCTCTGCATTTATTTTTCGTAGTAGTTTTACTAGTTTTATTTATCTTACTTTGAAGAAAAATATAATTTTATTTAAAAATAACAAATCCATACTTTTACTCCAATAGTACCAAAAGGAGTTAACGCTGTCTTTGTAGAAAAATCTGTTTTTGATGAGTTAATATGGAGTGATGTTTGACCGTATTTTACAGATTCTATTTTTGCCCTTTGTGCTTTTTTTTATTTTCCTCCATGTTCAGGGCGAGTAACATTACAACAAATAGAAAAAGCACAGCAAATGACACCAGCCCCCAAAACACACACATATGCACCCCATCCACCCACTGCACACGTACGCTTCTTCACGCCTGGCAAGCGCCGCTCCACCGCCCGCCCCACCCTCCGCTTCATTCGCCCCCACTGGCGCCGCACCTGCGCGCCCCCACCCACCCCCTCCACCACCACCCTGGCTGCCAGCGTCCACAGCGCATTGGCTGCAAGCTTGCGTGCCAGCGGGGGGAAGGAGTCGGGGAACACTAGGTGGAGGAAGGCAAGGGTGGCTGCACGGCTGGTGAGGGCTGCGGGGCCTGAGGGGGTATAAAGGGAGGGTGGTTACATGGAGGGAGAGGGTTGGTCAATGTTGGCAAGAGAGCATTCGAATGAGCACCGGGTAGGATAATAATATAATATCATAACATAATAATTACATGCAGGGAAAAGGTTGGCCAGTGCTGGCACGAGGATATTGAAAGCAAGGGGGGGAATGGTCATTACAGTGCAGAGGGTGGTGACACATGATTGTGTCGCAGGCGATTCCTTTATTGACTATGCTCAGGCGCAGGCAAATGGCAAGAGGGTGCTGCAGTGGGCCATGGCCCCATGCATACCGCATGCGAGGGGGACCGGTGCCGGCGTGGCATGTGGGCGCACCTTGCAGCCATGGGGGCATGTGAATGGCGGCCAAGGGGAGGTCGCCCCGTCGCTGCTGTGACGCTGTGCCAACCTGCCATCATGGGACCCCGGTGAGTATACACAGGGACATACACACAGGTATACCAGGAGCACAACAAGCGGATCACTCCCACTCCTCTGAGATGAGTTTGTGTTGGGGCCCTATCACAATTCCAACATACACCGGGTGGCACAAATCCAGCATCCATCCGGTAATACCTACATGCAGACCCCCACAAGGATAATGCGCACACGCCACCGGGCAGCAGTAGGTTGTAGAGTCAACCTTGCATCATATGCAGATCCTAAGCAATTGCCCGCAATATTCTCCATCCAGTAACAACCCCCTACAGCCGATCCTCCCCACCCTCCCTGCCTCGCACCTTGAGCGCCACCAGCTGCAGCCGCAGGTCAGCACTCCCCCTGCAGCTGCCGGTCACGTGCAGGGACAGCGGGAAGCCAAAGGACACACCCTCCCCGCCCGCGCTGCAGCCCTCCCCTGGACAGGGATCCCTGACGGAGTGGGAAGCACACAGATCAAAGGCACACGCAACACCCACAAGCTGTTTCCCAACGCAAAGTGTTCCTCACATATTGACACAGACCTTCCTCCCAACCCCAACTCCCACGCCCCAAACCCCTCACACCATGTACGCACAGCCCCTCCCACCCTGCCACACTCGGCGTACCGCATGACAGGTGTCAGCTGCAGGCCACGACCAGCCCCCACTGCTTCTCTCCACTGCACCTCCACTGGAGCCACGCGAGCGTTGAGGGCGGCTGCGATGCTGCTCCGTCCAGCCTCCTCCCCTTCCCCTCTTCCGCTTTTACCCCCTCTCTGGGGCTGCCAGCGCCTCTGCCAGGTGGAAAACTGCTGAAGCGCGCGGGCGATGGTGGGTGGGGGCCAGCCTGTGCGTGAGGCACGGGCGGGGGTTAGGTGTATGGAAAGACAGGTGTTCGAGGGAGGGAGGCAAGAATAGCGGTCAAACGGGCACGGGCAATGCCCGCGTGTCGCCGTTTGAGTAGGGACATGCAGGTTGAAGCTCAGTCTAGGCACGTGTATTACAGGAATGCCAAAGCTATGGTGTGGGGTGTCTGGGACCTGTACCAGGAAACATAAGCGCTATTTCCACGGCAGGATACGTGCACATTACAGATATTCACACGTAGATAGTACGGTAAGGGTGGCCGTAACCCCAGAATACCTGGCAAAGCACAACGGTTGCGTGGCATATGCATGCATGCATGTGCGCCCAGGCCATGCTGCGACCCACCGTCACCCGAGCTCGATGCTAACTGATCATCCGTGCCCGCCTGTAGCATTCTACCCATCAGTACTTCCAAGTCCCTCTACAGGGTTTGCACGCCAGCCCGTGCACGCATGTGGTTGCAGTGCCGTTCAGCACTGGTGGCGGTGCAGCACGCGCCAGGGTGGGAAAGCACAGCCGATCGCATGCCCGGGGCGCGCCACTATGTTGCTGCTGCTTTCAGGCAGCTGTGAAGGTCAAGGTGCTACTGGCTCGTGTTGTGCATGCACCAGTATGCATGAGCATGACAGGCAAATGTGCTCTGGGGAAATAAGCAAGCAGACCCTGTGCGCAGGTGGTGTGTCCGGTTAGGTCGACTGCCTTTGATGAGAGTTCTAGGTCGAAACGAGGTTGTGCACGGCTGTGGAATACGGAGACTTGTGTGTGATATATACCATCGTTGGGAGTTGCACGGAAGCACACACCACACACCACTCACGAAAGTCGGGCCATTTTCGCAAATAATATTCCTTTTTGCCCAAGTTCTGCAGCAAAAAGGTTCACAAAAGCCCCACTTCAGCCGCACTGAAGGGTTGCTTTGCAGTCTGCATAAATACTGTTGTGAACAGCTTGGTATGACAAACTGTGCCCCGCGACTTTTGTTGCCTGATTTCAAACGCTGGACATTGCTGCATGCTCGACCCTCACTCCCTGCCACTGCTGGTCTTGGAGCAAGAGACACTGCTAGGCAGCCCGTTGGTAACGCCTCCGTCAAGTTCCAGGGTCGTAACAGTGTGTCACCGAAGCAATACACACCTTGTCGCCGTCCCCGCCCTCCACATGCGCCAAGGTGGGCATGTGGTGATCTGGCCATGCCAGCTGAGCTAATGCGCCAAATATAGCTTGTCAGGGTGTCAACATTCCACTGGGCTGAGAACAAAGTTGTAGCTGGACCAATAACGTAGGCACCACCTGGCGGGAGGCAGGCGCCACAATGCATGCATATACACATGCCAACCCACATGCGTGCCCACCCCGACTGGCCAGCAGCAGCGGCAGGCAAGAGGCGGGGCACACACATATGCCCACGTGGCATCGCCACACACGCCCCACCAGCCGCCCATATGCAAGCACACACGACCCGGTCACCACCTCGACAGAGCAACTGCTGGACAAGTTCTGGCAGGTAAGGGCGTGGCGTTTACTTGTGTATTCGCGCCACGACTTCTGCATGGTGCTGTTTCCTCTTGCTCTTGAGTGGTGTGTGCATGGTCCTGGCTTGACGGGTTGTGGCTTGGTTGAGGGGTGGTGTTATGTGTGTAGGCCCGGGGCGTGGTGGACGAGGGCAAGCGGAGAGTGTTGGTGGATGCGGCCAAGTCCCTGGCCTCTGGAGGTGAGGCAAGGACCATTATTGCATTCCATGCCCCTCGGTACCCCTGGAATATGCCCCAGTGCCACCACCCTTCAATTGTGTTGCAGATACCGTGGTACTGCCTTGGCACATTACAACAACCAATATTATATGGAGCCAGCTCAATTTAGGAGGGATCAAAAGAGAGAGGGAGAAGGTTTTGCACGATCATCCCAAAGTTGCCAGGCGTATTCCCTCCCCTCCATCCTCATGCCCGCATTCCCCCCCTTGTCCCCAGACCACGCTGAGCTGGACAGCATCCAGCAGCTGCCAGGGGTGGACGTCACGTGGAGGGGAGAGGAGGAAATGGCAAGAGTGCCGGAGGTGGGTTTGGGTTTGTACATACCATACAGAATTGCACTTCACCATATTGCAGACCCAGAGAATGGATCATCACCGGTGCTGGGTAAATCCCATGCTTCAAGCAGCAATGGGGGAGGGCCAATCGCATCTACACCTCGAGCATGTGGCGAATGATTGGCCCTTTTTATGCCCATCATGGTGCACTTTTTTTGATAAATAATACGCTGCAATCCATACCTCACAGGCATGAGCAAATAACTCCTCCACCGCTCACACGGCTATGTGATGCATAATCAAGCAGAACCCACAAAAACTTCTATCAGCCCCTTAAGACTCAGGCATAGCGTCAGCCACTGATTCCTACATGAATTCATTTCCCCCACCCCCTTGGCTAGGTGCTTGAGACCTCCCGGCGCCTGGTTGCCCTCCAGAGCCTGCTGGGTGGTGTGCCCGCCTCTGACCTGGTGTGGATGCTGGTAAGGGAGCCAAGGCTGCTCACAGCTGACTATGGCCAGGTAACGCAGAGGCTGCTGGCGCTGCGGGTGGCGTGCGGGGGGGAGGAGGGGGTTGACGTGGTGGCGGTGGTGGCGGCGCAGCCCGCGCTGCTGCTGCAGGAGGGGGAGCAGCCGGGGGACGAGGTGCGCGAGCATTGTAATTGTGTTTCTGGATGATTTGTTGGATTTTGTTCATTTGTAGCAAGAGGACTGCAATATATCACATGATCCAATGATGTATAAGATTCGATGCCGTGCGCTTGATGAATTCATGCGATGCGATTGATGCTGACACGTGCATCCTGAATTTCTGCGCAGGAGCTGCAGGAGCTTGCTGAGCATTTAGGGGCTGAACGGCATGTACCATTCGCCCTCAAACCATAACTTCAAACACAACTAACACAATCCATCACCCAGAGCCCTCCCTTTCCCTGCAGGAGTCCTCTGTGCAGCGCCTGGCTGCCTGGCGCCACGGCCTGTCCTCAGACGCTGACCCCCAGTGGTGGCGCCGCTGCCGGGCGCTGGCCGCGTACGTGGCGGCCAAGGGGGATGCCCATGTGGGGTTCAGGGAAGGGGATGACCCTGAGATGGCAAGGTGGGTGTTGCTTTTATTACAGAGGCTAGTCAGGATATTGTTACGAAGCTGTGGGATTTCTTGCTTCGTTTGTTTTCTATGCGCTGCGGGTGCGAGTTGCTCTGCATGTCTGGCTTCTCTTTGAGAGTAGCCTATGCTTCTTAGGAACCCGGAACCATGTTGCTCAATTTTCCTGCGTCCTGTAGGTGGGCGGCCAAGCAGCGTGCGGAGCACAAGCAGGGGGCGCTGCTACCCGACAGGTGAGTGCGTGGGGACGGGGGGGGCAACTTTAAATGTATGTGGCGAGACAAGGCCATTATCGGTTGATGCATCCCTTTGGGGCCACGCATGTAATGTAATATATGGTGAGACAAGGCCCAGGCATATTTGGGTGGCGCGAGATGTTTGTGGCGTCGTGTTGGGACAAGTGTGTTGGAACAATTGTTGAGATAACATTCAGGGTTGACTTCCTGGCAAGGTTTGGATGCAGAGGTTGCTTGGTGATCTAGGGTTAAGTAGGGTGTTTTGACCACTGGTTGCCAGGTATAGTGGTTGGCTAGATCATTCAACCCCTCGCCCCAACATCCCAGCACCTCCATTGCTTTATCCCAGGGAGGCTGCCCTGCTGGCCCTGGGGTTTGAGTTTGACGACGACACCGCGGAGTGGATGCGCTGGTTCCACCAGCTGCACAGCGATGCATCATCACAGGCAAACGGCATGGGACTGGCATCTGGGGATGATTTTTTACTCATAAACTGGTGCGAGGAATGAACACCCTGTCCCAAAACGCTCAAGTATGTATGCCCACCACTGTGCATGGCGTGCAGCTCGTACCAGTTTAGGGTTTAGGGTTTGCAAGTAAAAGCTGCGCATGCACCCCGATGAACCCTTCCAATCTGACCATGCAAGGAAAGGAGAGAAATGTGTCATTTTACTTCCTTTCCCTACCATGGATAGTCATCTCCCACTGCACACACGCACGCACCCCCCCCTTTCCTGCACCCCCACCAACGCCACCCCCTTGCCGTGCCCAGGTGCTCTGTGCAGCGCATCGCCAGCCGCTCCCGCGTACTGTCACCACAGCGCACCAAGCTGCTTGATGGAATAGGCTTTGACTGGACGGGGGCAGATGCGCTGTCGTGATGCAGGGGGGGAGTACGCAGGGAGGCCCCAGGGAGTGGACCCATGCTTGGCTCTGGAGTGGGCCCATGCACGGCCATATGTGGGCAGTACTTTCTGTTGTGTGCACACCCTTGCTAGTGACTACACCTATAGTTCTGATATTGAACACTGCACTGTTGCTAACGCCACTGCTAGTAGCTGTCGCTGAGACCACAGTCATGATTACCCAAGTGGCTCAGCGTTGCTCACACTGTTAATGTGTGTCTTGTAACGGTATGTTTATATGAATAGTTTTTTCGCGGTGCTAGCGGTCCTTGAGGTCACGTTGTGCATGCATGCATGCCTGTGTGGGGCAGCGCGCTGCAGCATACTCACGCAACTAGCACAGAGACCGACTTCACAAGACGTGTGTATAAAATGCTCTGCGGCTAATGAGACGGGTAGCGGTGGTATATATGCAAACACCTACCACCAGGTGTCACGCTTCTGAAGCGATAACGGTGGTCCCAGATATCTCCAACCCTCCTTCCCCAGTCACTTCCGAGCTCCCCCGAACTCCCAATCGAACAACTTAAGATAAAGCAACGCCAATCTACATCCAAGTACGATGCACACGTTTATAGACGTATGCACCTTGGTGCCTGCTAGTTAAGATAGCAGTGGTATCGAGTGGTGTCCACGTCAGGACCCAGGACCAGTAACTAGTACCGTGAGGCGAGTCAATCTCAAGGTGATGCCGCATGAACATGGCCAGTCTTGCCTAACAATACGTATACACGTCGACGAGTGTCTTGTTGTTGGGTCTCAAACTACATTTTTGGCGTCAAACACGCTGCAAAAGACATAGGATGGTGTATGACAAACGGGTTGCGGCTTAGGCATGCATGCATTTGTGCATGTGTACCGCTTGCGGTTTCGAGGGAACCACCTATTCGCGTGCAACCGTCAAAGCGTGTTCAGGCACTTGAAATTGTAGTTGTGACGCCTGTTGCCAGCCATTTGACGCCTGTTGCCACCACTGGTCGGCACAATGCACGACTTCGGCAGGCCAATAGCACGTCACCTATTATCTGCTTGACTAACCACGAAATCCTGCCCTTTTCACGCAGCCCGAACAGACCGAATGGAACCAACCCGCGCAGCATGGGCCCACCTCCCATCAGATGTCTTGGGAAGGATCCAGGAGTTTGGGGGGCCACAGCGCGGTGCAGAGATGCGGTGTGTGTGCAGGCACTGGTGCACGTCAGTGAACTGCAATACCACCAGCCTCGACACGCTGGCGGGTGTTTTGATGCCCATTGAAGGCCAGAAGCAGGTCACCACTGGGTCGCACCAGCTGGTCGATACGTTCCCCCACCTGCGGTACCTCAGCGTGGCTAGGCAGTGGGCCAAGGAGGACTCAGCTGCTGCCAGCTTGGCCTCACTTTCCAGCTGCCCACGCCTCAGCTCGCTGTCCTTCAAGCACCTGGGATCACTGCAAGGCCTGGAGCCTGTATGGCGCCTGACGCAGCTCACAGCGCTGCGCCTGTCGGGCTGTTTTCGCACCCCAAGCGCTGCACTCGATGCACAAGGGGGGGTCACCAGGCTCGACCTACACGGGCTGTCCACCTTGTCGCACCTGGTGGAGTTTGAGCTGGAGGTTCAGAAGGGTTCCTCCATTTTCAGCGCTGACGTGTCCCCCTTGGCCGCCCTCACCCGCCTCACCTCCTTGACCCTCGCCAGGGTTCAGCTCATACACCAGCTCAGCAACACGCACCAGCTGTCCGCCCTCACCAACCTCCTCACCCTACGCATGCCGGGTACCGCCACCACCACGCCCACCTTCCTCCCGCACCTCACCGCCCTCAGGCACCTCCACGCCCCACGAGTGGCGCCGGGCAACCCGCACCCCAACTCTACAGCAGGGGCCCTGGTGCCACTCCTACCTACACTCATGTGCCTCACTCACCTTGCCTTCCAGGCGGCAAGGTTAGCCCCCCACCACACAGCAGTTCTTGCCACGCTTTCCCACCTCTGCGCGCTCATCGTCCCCTCAGCAGCCTTGGAAACATCTGCCCTCATCAACCTCCTCCAGAGCCTCCCGGACCTGGCCAGCCTTGATGTAGGGTGGAGCTCAGTCACTCCAGACACACCGGTGGCTGCCGCAGCGACATCCCTCGCCCGCCTCAACTGCGCCATGAAGGATGCAGGCAGTGTCGCTGACCTGCCACGCCTCAGCCGCCTCCAGCACCTGCGGCTGGTGGATTTCAGCCCAGCATCCACCGGTGTGCCGCCACTTGGCAAGCTGTCGTCGCTGTGCAGCCTGGGGATGGTCCTGGAGCGGCCCAGCAGCGCTGCGGATGATGTGGTCTGCCAGCTGGCGGCCTGTGGCGCGCTTGAGTCCCTCTCCCTGTGGTTCACGCACCCTAAGGGCACGCCGGACCATGGCCAGCGTGCGACGCTTGGCGCCATCACCCGCCACCTCACATGCCTCACATACCTGGCGCTGACGTGGCACCTGGACGAGGGACATGCGCGCCACTGGGCGAGCCCACTTGGCGCCGCGGCACTGCGCCAGCTGTCCGCCATGCAGCGCCTGCGGCAGCTGCATGTGGATAAGGAGCTCCTGCTGGCGCCCGCACTGGCACCCACCCTCCAGTGCCTGCCCAGCCTCACCGCGCTCCACTTTGTTGGGCCTGCGCATGACTTCACCAATCCCAAGGCCATGAGCTGCGCGGCAGGCAGCCTCTCATGCCTCACACAGGTGGGATTGCTAATAATTATGTGAAATGCAAGCTCGCAGGTTAATGTTCATGGTACTTGAGTGAATTCTGCCTGATTGATCTGCTATCTCGTGACCACACTCAAGCATGTGTGATTTTGGCATAGGGTTCAATGCACAGCAAACACACCCTTGAACTATGTATCTTTTTGTTGCAGCTGCCTTGGCACCGGATAGCATGCATTGTTATGTTAGATAATTCCCCTGTTCCTCCTATGGGTTTAGGTGTACATGCGCGCCAGCATACCCTGGTCCAGTCTTATTAGCAGTCACTGAGTCACCTCATATCCTCAGCTATAGACGCAGATCTGTCCTGGCGGGCATATTAACGAAATTGTTGATATTGATTAAAGTTTCCCCCTCCTTCCCAGTTGCACAGCCTCACCCTCCCACAGAGCCGCACCCACCGCCGCTGGCTGGAGGAGCACAGCCTGGTTAACCTGAGCACCCTGAAGGGGTTGACGCACCTTGGACTGCCTGACTGCGGCCACGTGGAGGAGGCGGGGTGGCGCGCGCTGGGAGAGGCGTTGGTGAGCCTGCGGGAGGTGTGTGTGGGCCTGGCGGTGGATGAGTATGTGCGGGTGGCTGGGCTACTGGGGGAGGGCACAGGGCTGGGGGTGGTGGTGCGTGCGCATTCTGTGTACAACTCCCCCCAGGGGCCATCGTGCCACGCTGATGGCGCAGAGTGAATGCGAGTAAGGTAGTCCAGCAGCAATATGTTCTAGGCTGGTGGCTAGTACACTATATAGTAGTGGTGCGCCACGTTGGCTGGGGGGGGCAGTGCAGAAGATGTTCAATAGTATGTTGCTCAGGATGTGTGCCACTGGCAACAGCAGTCCTTTTTTTAATTTTCCGGCACGGCGTGCACGGCCATGCACAGCCGCATGCATCTTTATTCATATGTTTAACGCCCCATGAGTGTGCGGCATTGATTTTCACCGACTAACAGCCTGAGAGATTCATTATTGGCAGCTGTAGACAGCTGTGGCAAGATTCATATTGATACGAATTTTGATTACTGGCTGAGAATTATGTGCTTTGATCATATATTATGGTACTGAAGACGAAGTGGGTGACGTAGCTGAAGACTATTTAGTATGCAACGTGTTGCATGATGAAGCAGCACCATGCATAATGCATGCAAATCCTTTGTGGAGGAGATAGTCAGATATTATAATTGGGCATGCCGCGTATGTTGGCAACCCTAAGGGACGCCTTCAAATCCTGAAAGTATAGTATATATAGGGAATAGTTTTGCAAGTATTGCCAGCTTTGAATCACGCAGAATATGTCACATGATGCACGGGTGTATGGCTCCCCCGGGGCCCTTAGGCTATGGCCCTGTTGTGCATGTTGTGCCTCAGGCTGGCTGTCACCTTTGGGCGGTTTCTTTCTTTCTTCCTATATGGCAGATATTATATCAAGGCCCATCGCTGGGTGATCTAGACTTGATGGATGTATTACTAGACATTAATAATATCTGAACATTCAAACGTATGGGTATGGAACTTGGTGAGATATTTTTCTCGGTAGCACCTTTTCTTACTTTCAAAGTGAGACACATATACATGTGTGCCAAAACCGTTGCAATGCAACGATTTTGACACATGCATGCATAGTTAACCATGCGCTCCAAGGACCGTAGTTGCATCCTGTAGGGCAATAGGATAATCATTATGAAAGACGTGTTAGTTTACATTTTGGCCTGTGGGATAGCCATAAAGTTGTACGCCGTTAAATCAAACTAACATGGTTGACCCCCCCGTGTCACGCGGGATTTACACGCATACTTTAATGCAACATAAATCACATGCACACTATTGTGCAAATGGCACCGCACATGTGCAGAGTACACAACGCCATGACACTCATGATGGCCTGCCCGCAGCAACAGGGCCCGGACAAAAGATGCATGCTTCAATTTGAAATACCTTGTACGCTCAAGTGAAGGCAGGCCTTGACATATGTGTGTATGTCCTCACGACACTACAGCAACAAGGACCAATTAGGTCACCCCCATAACATATTACCCTCCCTGGCGTTTGAAGTATGCCAGCATTGTGCCCTGAGGGCTGGCACCCTTACCCCCCCCACCTTGCTTCACCCTCTTACCGCCGCCCTGGCCACCGCCGCTGGGTGCATCCCCTCCTGCTCGCTTCTTATTCCCCCCACGAGGCTTGCCACTGCCTGCCTCCCCTGCTGACCCCCCTGCAACAGCTGCTGATAATGTAGGGGGTTGAGGCTGGGGAGTGGCCACTTTTTCATCTGTGTTGGGGGTCACGTCTGGCCCCAGTTTGCAACAACTGTCCTGCACTGGGGACGCCACCTGCTCCTCCTTGACCTCCTCGATTTCTTCTTCATGCACTTTCCCCCCAGCTGCGGGTAGCTCCTCTGCTGCCTCCTGCTGTGTCCTACCCTCGCAAGCTACATCCTCCTTCCCCTTGACGAATGCCACCCCCTGGCAGGAGGCGCCGGAGCCCAGGGGCTGCTTTTTGCCGAAAAAGGACGCAATGTTGGCCCTCTTGATCTCCTTTGCGCAGTCGCTCCCCTTGTACTGCGCGTGGCTCATGGCGGGTGTGACGGGGTGCCAGGCAAGGTCGGGGCCCGCGTAGGGGCTCGAAACGGCCTGCAGCTGCCTGTGCACAGGCGAGAAAAACCCTGAGCACCACCCTAGGGTACATGCCAATGGTAGAAAGTGTATGCTGGAGTGTGTTTGGCCAGAGTCGCCCGCTCATGAAGCGCATTGGGGTTGGCAGGCAATGCGCCATTTACTGCTTCCACCTCCCACCGTTTTGGAGTACCCCCTGCGCACATGGCCCCGAATGCCCAGGCTAAGGGCTTTGCATGACCCTCCAACGGTGCCCATACTGATACACTAGTGTGCAGTGAGAAATCCACCCCTGGAATGCACCACCACCATGCAGCTGGTGCAGATTGCCATGGCAACGTTGCATGCTGCACGCACTTTTCAGTGATTGGCTGCGCTGTGTCCAGCCAGGTGCGCTCATCCTCAGGTGTGGCCAGGATGACAGGCATGCGGTCGTGGAGCCTGGGGGAGAAAGGGGGGGGAAGGGGTGAGCAGCAAGGGGAGGGGACACACATCATCATCATTCAGACTGCGCCATGGTTGGTGCCACCACTGCTGCTGGGATTTTAGTGCAATGCAATGCAGAAAAGCACCACCACCCAGTCATGGCTAAGTCGGACCTACTCGCACCAATAAAACCGCTTTCGTGTTAGGCTATTTGTCTAGACATTTTATGCTGCACGTGTTACACTCTGTATGCACTTCACAATACTCCCACAAACACACCATCCCCACATCCCACCGCACACGCACCACTGCAGGGGCTGGCAGCTGTCTGTTGTGAGTATTGTGTATGAGGTCACCTCCTCCCCCTCCCTGCCCTGCCAGCAGTCCCACAGCCCAGCCATCTTCACCACCCGATCGGGCCCAAGGTGGATGTAATACGGCTGCTTGGACCCACCCTCCTGCAATGGGAGGGGCATGCCACACTTCATGCTCACACTCATTGTCTGTACATGTAGCGCACGGCACGCATGACAGAGCATCAAAAAGCCTGCTTTGAAAACCTCGATTATTTAAAACGTTGCTCTCCTTCTGAATAAACTTTAAAACAAAAATATTATATTCAATCAATTCACATAAAAAATATATATAACGGAAAAACAGTAGTACTTGACGCATCCTGCTGGACGTCATCGTTTTCAAATCCATGCGGCCCTTCCCGCTTCCCCCCCCCCAACCTTCTTCCACTCGTAGAACCCCTGCATCAGCACCACGCAGCGCCTGCGCCCCAGCAGCCGCTTGAACACGCCCTTCTCGCACACGCTCTCGCTGCGCGCGTTGAACTGCAAGAGGGGGTTTTGATGTTGAGGCAGGGGATGGTGGTCATGTTGCGCATTGGTACCTGACATCCACAAGTGCGTGGGACACTCATGGTGATTTACTTTAGTGCACAATATTCTTGTATTTCAAACCAATTTGGTTTCTGCCCAGGCCATGTGTGCTGGCACCGCCCAATACCATCATGCCATTCGCATTGCCAACACTCGCCTAGCTCCAGCCCCAATTACCACCCCATCCCCCACCTCCCACTGCCGCCAACCCCCCCGCCTGCTTACCATCCTGTAGAAGTCCAGCTTGTCCCCGGGCTTGGTGTAGCTGGGGATGAGGCCCCACCTGCAGGGGACAGGGCAGGGGTGTTACTCACAACCTGAATGAGCCAGAGGGGAGGAATGCATGCTCTTTGAAGGGCAGCCAGTGGGGCGCATTCATTTGTGATGGCCCCTTCCTCCCTCCCATCCCATTGATGCTTGAAATACCGAGAGTTGATCTGGGCATGAAGTGCGGCAAACTCCGTGCCAAATGCACTGCCATGGGACACACACACTCCCTGGTATTCATAGGTGTGCCACATAATGACGGTGAGGGTGAACCCTAGCAATGGTGATGCTGGACCCTAGCGATGGCGATGCTGAACCTCTGTGACTGCAGTGGTTATTGCCCTTTGCTCGTTGTATATAAAACCCTGCCTTGTACCCTAGCTTGCTTACCTCATGAGGCGCACCTCTCCCTCCCCTGACTCACCCTGCACCCACACAGGGGTGGTGTAGCCAGGCGAAACATTCTCGCTGGGCTGGAACGCAGCCAAATTCCGCTCCAAATTCTGGAGGCTGACCCCCGTGGCTGCCGCTATTTGTGCCCTAGATAGGGTGCAGCGGGCCCGCCCACACATGCTGTGTATTCAAAAGTGGGCACGAATGATGCGAGGGGTAGCGGGGAAGGGCAAAGGGTTGTCCTCGGTGTGCCGGACCCTAGCCTAGGGTTGGCCTAGGGTTTGTATGCTAATACCCCAAAAAGGCTGTGCTTGCTCCTGGTGGGGTCTTTGAGAGCATAGCCTTCTCCTGGGCAAGGGGTGGGTCACATGCAAGGCCCTGTCACCCGCCTGCGACCAAGGTAGAAACCCTAAGGAAGGGTTTTCACAAGCATGAGCAGAGTGGGTCCACGGGTCCAGGAGTGTGCCTAGCTACCACTGCCGCGCGTGAGTTATGCACCACGTTCCTCCAAGTGCAGCCTGAGGGGAAGCACCTGCAAGCATACGCAAATGGGCACTAGGCATGGATACCCAGTTAGCCCCACTAGGAGGGGCCAGGTGTGTGGGAGCAGGTGTGTGGCAGTGCGTGCAACGTGACAACGGTCGAACCACCTTGGATTGTAAACATATATTCGGCCACAGTGCCCTTTCAAAATTCAAGTTACTGTTGTTCAGTAGCTATCCCTGGATTCACCCACCTGTGGTCCCGGTCACTAGCATGGTACAGCGCTCTATATGCATGCACAGTGCAACCAAGTGCGAACGACGCGCATTTGGTCGTGTTTGAAAGTACCTCTTGGCTGGAAATATGGAATCGACTGCACGTCTCCAGTTCTCCTTAGATCTAACTTCTCCCGGTACAGATCAAAAGCCCGCCAACACCAAGTGCATCCCGGCAAGGTTTGGGTTCGCTGCTTAACAAGACATACCTCCAGAGGTGTTCTCCAAATAACTCTTTAGCAGGTCACAAGCGCTTGCTGCGATACTTCTGGAGCTTTGAACCCTTGCCAAGTGTGGGCGTGCTTGTCTCTTGCTTTAATAGTTGTTGATCAACAATGTGCATACGACCTCGTTTACCACCGCAATTACTGACTGTTGCAGCTTGAAGCATTGCGTTGAGCACCCAAGAGAGGAAAGCTTTTCACCCGAAAGCTTTTCAGGTGCATTCCACCGCCGATGTCCCGCCTGCCGACCGGTGGCCCAATTTCAAACGCATTGCAAACAGCTAAAGGCGCTCAACAGGGAGGGAGGCGTATACCTATACAAGGGTTAGGGTGGGAACCCAAGGCGTGCCCCTTGGAAGTGTTGGTTGTTGGGTCTATCTGACTACACTGGCTTGGAACACGCCCAGCATACACATGCATGCATGTAGTATTTTGCCCTCACTGACCCTGGCTCTTGTCTCTATCATTCGACTGGCATCTATTCAAAACTTGTTTTAGTGGTATGATGTAGTAGTTCGACCTTGATAACCCGAAGGAACTCGTACCTACGGTCGACCATCGCTGATGATATCGGTGCTCGCTGCATAGCTGATTCTCGTATAGTGTTGTACTTAGTTCAGCAACAGGTCGGGTGCAAACCATAAACTTGGTTCCGCGTCAGTACTGAGTGATGCCCCCCATGGCAGTCAGCTCAGCACGCTGATAGGCACATCACCTGATTGACTAGGACCAGGCTGGGGCAGAGGCACACCCTTCCCGCTACTCTCGAGAGCCATCTACCCTCCGTCACTACACTAACCCACCGCTACCACCACCACCTCCAGCATCAGTGTCAGCGTCAGCATCAGCGGGTGTTGCCCCCGTGGGCCATGGCCCCCAAGGTGAAAACCCCAGCCAAGGGTCCCGGGGCAGCGCTGGTGGGTCGCAGGGTGAGGAAGCGCTTCTGCAGGGGGTGGTTCGAGGGGACAGTGACGGAGTATTTGGGGAAAGAGGGATGGTGAGTGGAGCGGGGATGCTGCTGTTAATCCCTAACCCCCAAACCCTAGCCTGTAATGAACAAAATACCCTAACTAACACGGAACGGCAACGTTGTGCTTGATAGTGCCATCTTTGCCCGATGTGTGGTGCTCATGTGCACACTGGTGTTCCGCATAAAGCCCAGGACAACAAAATCGAGGCTTAGCCCCTCTGCTGCCACCTGCCACGCCTCCTTGCAGCCCCATAACAATTACGAGCCACTCAACGGCCCGGTAGGAGTATGAACCCTTGCGTAGGTACTTGCTGCACTGCCGCAACGGCGACCCTAAACCCTACACCCTTGCGTAGGCACCCTAAACCCTAAACCCCAAACCCTAAACCCTTGCGTAGGTACTCGCTGGAGTACAATGACGGCGATTCTGAGGACATGGCGTGGGCAGAGCTGCGCACCATACTGCAGCCACCAACCGCAGCAACTAGCCCAAGGGAGGCTGGAACCCTGTCCCAGCAGCCAGCGCCGGCGGCCAGCGGGCGGAAAACCCTTCCGCAGGGTGCTGGCCCCACGCGCACAGGAGGCAGCGGCAGAAACACATCAGGTACTACCTGCGCCAATCACTCGATGACTTGTTGTGCCTTGAAACTGCGTTCTTAATGGCACTCAGGTAATGCATGGAATCGGTGGTGCACCCGCCATGCACTGCTGAGAGGGACAATGTCCAGCTTAGGTAAGCGCTTGGCAGCGGGTGGGGGAACTGTGTGTGCAAGTATGAAAATGGATGATGAGTGTATCCGCAGCAACAAAAATGCATACGCCACCATAGGCCAATTTGGGAAAATAATTGTTTCAGCCCTTTGGGACACCCAGGGCAAATCTCTGTGCACATGCAGGTACCAAGCGCAAGCCCTCCCCGTCTTCCCCCACCACATCGCCCCCCGTCCACTGCCGGCCCCCCAAGCGTACAGCATCCTTGGTACCATGGGAACAGGACTCACCACTGAGCGAGGGGCTGCAGCTCACCGCCAGGCCCAGCCCGCAGTTTTTTGCCAAGCTGTCTGAGAAGGGGATGTCACCAGGGGGGATTGGGGCGAAACGAGAGGGGAGGTTGCCGACCGCAGGCCCCACCCCAATCGCGGCACAGCGACTGGCCGCTCGTGCCACTCCCAGGGTGCGTCTTGGGTTGAAAGTGCCACGTATAGGGTTTTGGGTTGAGGATGCCATGTGTAGGGTGTAGGGTGTAGGGTTTAGAGTGCGCATGCGCAATCTTGGGGTGGTGGGGTGCAATGCAAAGAAGAAGTGCAAAGGTTTCCGGCCCATTGGGTTGCTGGGTTGCTGATTAGGGTTCAGGGATGAGGGTTCCAGCCAAAGGTCCCTTAGCCAAAGGAGCTGAGTCACACAAGAACAACATGCACCCAGAACTTCTCAACCCACAGCCCTAAACCCTGGCCTTGAACCCTAAGCAATGCCTCTGGGCTGCAGGCGCAACCAGCCGCGGCCCCCGCCCCCCTTCCCCCCGCCCCCCGGCCCCCCACCTCTGGTAAGGGTGCGCTGCTCCCCCTTGAGGAGGAGGATGCAGAGCGGCTGCAAAAGCTGGGAATAACGGTGCGATGGGGACCCCTGCTGCATGGACATGCCAGCGTTTATCATATAAATTTCAAATCATTCTAGCGTTAGTATTGCAAGTGAATGTATTGATGGCATATTTTGGTGGCAACTATTTATAGTATTCTGTCTTTCTGGGCAATGTTAGCTCCCAGTTTTTCTTTGAAAAACCCCCGATTACAACAGTGTGTTGTCTTCACATTTCCCATTAGATGACCTGGTTCACTTTCCCAAATGCTTGGTATTCTAAGAATACATACCGGAGTCCATTGCTCAGCGAAGAAAGCATGTATAGCAATGAAGATGTCATCACTGCCCCTCCCCAGTTCAGGTCCACATCAACACCGAGTACCGCCACCCCCCTGGCCAGGAGCCCTGCCGGGCCCACAACATCCAAGTCAACACCCAACCGCTGCTCACACCAGCGCTGGTGAAGAAGGTAGGGGACCCTAGCTGGGGATGGTGGAGGTGGCAGAAAGAACTACGCACGTGGTGCTGGTGCCAATCCTGCAAAAGTGGTGATGGCTGGTGCGCGCGTATTTAAGTGCGCAGCGCATGCGGCAATCACCTCCGCACGCAACTCCCTACCACAGCTTGTAGAAATGGTCTCCTTGCCACACACCCTTTAAACCGTGCCCGCTTCTTACCCGATTGGACCATTTGCAGATTTCTTGTCAGTTTATGCTGAATCTACCCCACAATGCGCACCTTGCCCTCTCGGCCTTTTATGTATTTTTATTTACTTTTATTTATATGAATTTCCTATAATTTATCTTTCATGTTTATCTTCCAGTCGCCTCTGTCCCGAAGGTGTCTGCCTGCCAACGCCTGTTCTACAAGGTGATGGCGGACGCACGCATTACCGAGGCCGCGCGGGTGCATGATGCGGGTGGCGTTGGCCCCGACGGCAAGCGCATGGCGCAGCGCCCAGACAGGGTGGCTGAGTCCAAGTTAAAGAAGGAGGGGAGCAGCATCTACCCTGAGAAGCTGGCTGGACACATACCGGGGGTGGCCATCGGGCAGAGGTGGGTGGGTGGGTGGGGTGGGGGGGGAGTGAGGGGTCTGGCAATTACATGTGTGCAGGGGCGGTGACACTTGATAAAGGTGGGGGAAGGTGACCACCACCTGTTGCTTTCCCGCAGGAATCTGTCTACCCCCCTTTCATCTCCGGCATTTTACCTACACACACATGCCATCAGGAACCTGTGCATGACCTTGTACATGCATGCACACCTCTTAAGTCAATAACCCCTCACCGCCCTTTCTCCCCTTCACAACATACCCTCCTCCACCTCTCCCCAGATTTTACCTGCGGGCCGAGACGGGTTGCCTGGGCATCCACCACCCCCCCGTGTCTGGCATCGAGGTGGTGGGGGCACAGGACTCGCGTGCCAAGATGCCATATGTGGTCAGCATCGTGGTGGCAGGGTGGTATGAGGACGATGAGGATGACGGGGACGTGCTCACATACACAGGTGGGAGGAGGGGGTTGGGTCACATCATTCCTGGCCTGCAATGATCGCCAAGAAGAACACGGTGAAGGCACGGCATACAACACCAAAGCTAGGGTTCCCCACATACCGCTCCACCCCAGCCCAGCTGTTTGCCTTCAGCATAGGATGTGCCCTGCCCTGCCCACACTCCAACCCATCATCCTACCCCATGCTAGAGTTTGGCTCATCCCATCCACCCCCTGTCCTCCCTCGCAGGCGAGGGCGGCAACGACCTTCTGAGCAGCCGCAAGCAGGTTGCGCACCAGTCCCTCACGCGCGGCAACCTGGCCTTGGTTTGCAACATCCAGCTGGGCCTGCCTGTGCGTGTGCTGCGCAAGAACAGGGATGACGCGTCGCCGTCGGGGTCGGTGTTTGTGTATGAGGGGCTGTACGACGTGGTGAGTGGGGTTAGTCTAGCACCATCAGGGTTTGGACTGGGATCATTGAGATCATTGGGATAATTGTGTATGCAATCTTTGGCTGCGTGAAGTCTACTGGAAATTGTAAATATAAAGGATTGCACCAAGGTCGAAACGTGCTATATAGTTATCACAGTACTCGTGAACGCTCTTATTGCTGCCATTAAGTCAGTGCATGAGGGCTACAGGGCTCCATGGAGGAATGCGGGACTCACCACTGAACCATCATGCCAAGTGTTCATCATGTAAACCCCTGCAACCCTGAAGGTTCACCATTTTTCAAACACCCTTGACGGGCTCATCATGTGAAATCAGGGACAGCATCCCAAGCTTTGGCCCCATGCATTGCAGGTCCGCTTCACCGCAATCAGCGGGGAGCAGGGTTTCAGGGTGTACCAGTACCGCATGGTGCGCAGGGGCGGGCAGGGGGAGCGAGGCGGGTGCGCGGTCATGTACAAGGGGGCCACAGCGCCTAAGTCCCTCACGGTGCACAGGCGGCCCTGGCTGGTGGATACTGACATATCAGGGGGGCTGGAGCGGCTGCCGGTGAGCGAAGGGGGGGTGAGGGGAGGGATGTGTTCTGGGGGAAAGGGGTGGTGACGGTGAAGGTTTTTTGGGTTCAGAGTCTAAGGTTTGTGGCATGTTGGTGGGCCCTGTTGGAGGGGGATCCCCCACCTGCGTGTGATCATTTCCATGAGCAATTGCATGGAAGGCTGGCGCGCCACCAGGTTGGTTGAACCCCTACATACCTAACACTCCGACACCCCTTCCTCCTCAGATCCCCGCCGTGAACGAGGTTGATGCCGAGGTCACCCCCTTCACAGCAATCAGCCACCTCCCCCTGCCAGAGGCGGTGCTGGGCATGCCCTCAAGGCTGGAGGAGATAGCAGCGTGCGCACAATAACCCTTAAACCCTTAACCTAAACATTTTCTCGCTTCCCTTGCTCGTGCCACCTCTTGACTGCCGTTGTGCTCAATTTCTGTACTCACGTACTCTGCCACTGCGCACCATTGCTTCCTTGGCCTGCATGGTCAATTTCTTCTTCACTCCCTCTGGCACTGCATACCATTGCTTTCCGCCTAGCCTCACACCCCCTGCCACCCCTTACTCCCCCTGGCACTCCGCCACCATCCCTACCACCACCTCCAAGCTCACATGCATGTTGGGAAACGCAACACAACCTTGCAATAGGTCTCAGGATGGGTCCACACCTTTCCTGGCACGGCCAATCCCCCGTTCTCCCAATATATATTCACATCGCCACATCCATAGTGCAAAATTATATCTGCGCAATGGTTGCGACACATGTGACTTGCAGGGATGAGAAAGAAAACAAACAGTGAAGTAATCATGAATGAATAACCTTTACACCTACCACTCACCGCCCCACCCCCCACCCCTCCAGGCGCCTCAAGTCCCTGCGCTGGCAGCCCCCCGCCACCTACCTGTCTGACTACCAGTATGGCAGCGACGTGGTGCGACCCCAGCCCCCGCCAGCACCCACCACAGACCCACACGCATGCCTGGCGCAGCTCAACCATGGCAAGGCGCCATACATGGAGCGAGGTGGGGGCAGGGAAGGGGGGTGGGCTAGGGTTCCGGCCAAGGGTTTGTTTTTTTGTGTGTTTTTTGGAGACAGGATTTGTGGTAGGGTTCCTCCCTAGGGCGAATGTGGCGCCTGGCGCAGGTCATCTATTGGTGGGCTCCCTGCCTGAGCGAGGTGGGGGCAGGGTTTTGACTGGGGCTTTTGGCCAGAGTGAGGACAAGGTTGCTGTGGATCAGAAGCGTGCTCCCGTGCCAGGGGGGTGGAGGATCGGCGATGTATAAGCATACGCGCACACTCGAGACCTGCATTGGTGGGTCACGTTACCATGCGCATGCCGCCAATCCCATATACGTAATTCTTACCCCTTGCTTGGGGTGTCCCCCAACTGACGCGTCTGTGTGCCCTCCCTCTCTCTTCAGAGCGCAAGACCACCTCCGGGTCTGGCCGCAGCTACCCCCCCCGCCTCATGACCATGCCCTCTCCAGTGGTGTACGAGTGCGCCCCTTGGTGTAGATGCCCTCGGGGGGAGGAATGCCCACAGGCAGTCAGCCAGCAGGTACGGGAGCAAACCCTATTGGAGGGTATTTGGGTTCGGGATGTAGGGTTTGCAGGCTGTCAGCCCAGCAGGTACAGAGAAACCCCTATGGAAGGGTCTAGGGTTCAGGAATAGGGTTCACAGGCTGTCAGCCAGCAGGGACAACCTATGGGAGGGTTCAGAGTCAGGGTCTATGATTTAGGGTTTAGGGTCAAATGTCGCCCCCAGGCCGTCATTCAGCACTGGTCCAGCAGGTACAGGGAACCCTGTGTGGATTGGGCAAGACCTTTTGAACCCTCGCCCCCCCTTTGCATCTCCATATGCCCCTGGGCCCCTCCACATGCCACTCTCACCACCCCACCCATCCCCAGGGCCTGGAGGTGTTTGAACCCCTAGACCTACCGTCCCCCTTGCATACCCACATGTCCCTGCCCCCTCCACCATCACCACACCACCATCCCCAGGGACTGCGTTTCCGCCTAGAGGTGTTCAAAACCCTCGACCGGGGTTGGGGGGTGCGCTCCTGGGACATGATCCCCGAGGGCTCCTACCTCACCACCTTCCTGGGCAGGGTCATGCGACACGCGGCAGCCGAGCACGCGCCCGACGACAGCTACCTGTTTGACATGGGCAAGCGCAGCGACAGGGACTGGGAGAACAACGAGGTGGCGTTCGACCCGTAAGTGGGGGGGAAATGGGGTTGGGGAAAGACCAAATGCTATGGCGAGCATGCTGTCATCTTGCAATTGAGCAATATCAGTGGTGCCACGGCCACATACACATCTCTCCAAGAAAAGAAACCAATGTTGCAATTGTCACAGCCCTTGCTAGGCTTAATTTCATATACTACATCAAATCTCAAAACACCACGCGGGTGACACCCCAATTCCACTTCACCCAGCCTAGCACAGACACTGTTGGCTGCCTCCCTATTCACCCCAACCCCTCTACTAACCCTCCACCATCTAGTCTTGCTGACCCCCCCCCTGCCCCCTCCCTTCCCCCCCTTCCGCCAGTGACCACGTTGTTGACTACACCATCGACGCCAAGGAGTGCGGCAACGTGGCCCGCTTCATCAACCACTGCTGCGACCCCAACCTGTACGTGCAGCCGATGCTCACAAGCCACCACGACCACAGGCTGGCGCGCATATGCCTGTTTGCCATGAGGAACATACCGCCATTCACGGAGCTGACGTGAGTAAGGGGGTGGGGGGTTTTGTGGCAGTGGACAGTGCTGGCTCTGCATGTTTGGCGGCTGACATGCATTGTGTGGTCTTGTGTGCTGGCACTTTGTATGTAGGGTGTAGGGTGTAGGGCAGACGCTGTCCAAGGGTTATTAACCAGCACAGTGGCATGGCCACTGCTAAACTCCCTGTCCCTCCCTGCAGCTACGACTACGGCAGCCAGTACGTTGAGAACAACCTGGATGGGCAGTGCGCGTGCAGGTCAGACATATGCATCAGCAAGCAGCAGCAGCAGCAGACGCCGGCCCAGGGGGGGCGCAGGGCATCCACTGGCAGCGGGAAGGGGGCAGGGGGCAGCGCCAGGCGGAACAGCAATGGGGGTGGCAGCGGGTCAGGAAAGAAGGGGAGTAAAGGGAAGGGGGCCAGGAGTTGAAGTCCCCAAATAATTATCGTGGTGGACCTTGGGAGGTTCCCAGGGTTCTGATTCAGCACAGCCTGTCCAATTGTGCGTGTGATTGGTTGCCACCAAGGATTGTGCCCTAGATGTGGCAAGCCAGTGATCTATTGTGACATGTCATGTTTGGGGCCAAACCAGGTGCTCTCCTAAGCTGACTACACCTGTGCACTGAGCGGACGGCAGTGCACAGCCGCAGTACGCCGGCGGCATAATAAAGGCATAGCGCAATATTTTTTGTAATGCACTGTCTGTTCGGACGTGAATTGACTAATATTAGTAAATTTCATTGGGCCTATTTTAGGTTTGCTGCACCAATTCTGCCACGTCACCTTCAGCTGTAACTGTTACAGCTGGTATGTGTGGAAACTTGCCCAAAATATAAATTAAAAACAGTTCTTAATCAGCATGCCGGAAACCAGTCTGAAATCAAGTACAATCACCGGTAACCAGAGCACAAGGTCACTTGTGAGACTCCACACTACGTTGCTTGTTGCCAGACTACAACTGATTGTGAGACTTTTAAGAGCAACCTGGGCCAGCAAATGCCCAAATGACTAGGGTACCATGTTTTGATTGTTTGTTGCCTTGACTTTAGTTTTAACGTTCAACTTGGTGCAAGTCTTATCGTGGCTGATGGGTTAAGGCAGCAGTCGCCCCAGCAGTTGTATTCCAAGCACAGCTGTTAGTTACCGACCAAGATCTATCATATTACAGGTCACCAAGGCCCAATCTCCAACACGGCACTGTGACTCACTTTATAATGTCCACGCTGGTTCCATCGAAATGCTGATTGTGCAAACACAGTCCGGAACCCACAAACTTCTGTGTACACCTGAAACTTAACAAATCTTCCCCATCGCCACTAGCAGCAGCTGGACATATTATTAATACCGTACCCAGCACGGTGCTGGGTACGTTATTAATAATATGTCCAGCTGCTGCTAGTGGCGATGGGGAAGATTTGTTAAATTTGTCGTTTGTGCTGGCCAGGAACGGGGAGGTTTCTTGGGCTGGTGAAAGCCTGTGTGCTTGAGGCTGAAGCACACAGGCTTTCACCAGCCCAAGAACCCTCCCCTTTCCTGGCCAGCACAAACGACAAACGCTAGAAATACATCCCAACCGACATCCCAGACGACATCCCAAACCGCTGAAACGATATGAACTGGAAAGTACTTGCAATATGCAGACAACGTTTCAGCTGCTATCAGTTCAGTATACTTGCAGTGACTCCAGACACTCCTGGCACTATTGTACAAAAGCACCCCCTTGGCTGACAGTGCTGCACACGCACTGGCGAATACCTAATCAGAGATATTGACACTGAGCAAGCTACACGGCCAACCCAGCTTGCATAGGTGTGCAGTACCCAGCAACACAGCGCCAACGTTCCAACAATGGAAAGCCTCCCTTGCCTGGCACAGGCTGAAAATACCAGTACACAGGCATGCCCCCTCCCAGATCCCATGCAGCCAGTCCCAGTGAGCTCAGCAGTGACCAGCCCAACCCCCTTGCTCCCCTATCAACCCTCCAACTGGACACGCACCCTGTCCACCGCAGTGAACACAGTGGGGATAGTGCCAGTGTTCTCAAAGGCATTAATCAAGGTCACATCGTAGTCGTCTAGAACGTACTCCACGCGCTGCACCTTTCGGCCCTTGGCACGCGGGTCTGCCTGGACCAGGTCGGTGAAGAAGCGATCCATTTGCATGGGGTTGTTGCCGGTGCCCTTTGTGACGGTGTTGACGGTGACGTCCAGGGTGCCCACTGCAGTTGCCACGGGCCAAGGCCAGGGGCGGTGCATAATGTCCACCTGCAGTTTGGCAGGTAGAGTGAGGTCACGCCAAAGCGGGTTAAACTACCTTGTCACGACTCCAAGCAAACCACCTCAAAATTTTACCTTCTTGACGCGCTCCCCCTCTGCCAGCTCTGCCTGGCGTCTGGCGGTCATGGCCCGGGCCCAGTCAAACGCTGCCACCAAAACAAAACCGCGCATAAACCCCAACAGCACCTGCAGCGCAAGCAACACTTCTCATATGTATGTGGAATGAACGACAGAGGGGTTGAGCAATGCGCTGTTGTAGGGTTTGCAAAGTACTGAAACAATATTGTTTTTAGCCTTGCAAGAATGGGTGCACGGGTTTGCCAATAGAGTTGAGCAACATGCTGTCAAGATCTAGCCATCAGTCTATAGCACGAGTGACAGCAGCAGCATCAAGGAGCAGAAACAACGCTGGCACAATCATACCTGGCCACCTGGGATGGACTCAGGCAGGCCAAACATCGAGGCGAGAATTTCAGGCGTCACAATAGCAAGGGCCGCGCCGCAGAGGTACCGAGGATGACGACGTCTCTCTTGACGGCAGCCGCTTTCTGGGTGGTGGCCTTGGGTGACGAGGCGCACTGCATATCAAAAACGGCAAGGTGGGTGCCTCAGGAAGGTAACAACTTCTGTGCACTCATATGCATGCAATGCATGCATACGCCCAACCCACCAAGCGGGCGGTCCAGCAGCGGCAAACTCACCGTTACGGCAGTCCCCGGGAGCTTATGTGCAAATAATCTGGTAGTGGCAACAAGAGGCCGCCCACGAAACGCCTGCCCCACATGAGATGGCACACGCCCTGGTGTGGGCACTGAGCGGAATGGCGTGCGCGAGAGCGCTGAGGTTTGCACGTTGAACATCGTGTCTGGCAGTTTTTGCGAAAGCAGTTTGACCCTTCAAACGGTCGGATATATGTGTGCTTCACCTCAAGCAAACAGGTGTGGGAGCCTTCCAAGAGCGTGTAGACTGTGCGAGATAAACACTGCCGACGCGGAATTGCGCCTCGAAAAACTTCAATGTCTCAGTTGTCTCAGCCACAAACACCTCGTCGCGCTGCTAAGTCGTGCTGAAGAGAAGAGCACTTGCTTTGGGCTGGTTCAATTTTCCCGTGGGTGATGGGGGAAAACCCTGCTGAGGGTTTCCTACACAGCACAATTTGTGTGAGATTGCACAGGATTGCCACACGTTGCACGTATACCGTTGTGTCTTACCAGTTGCAGGCTGTGTGAGCTTGTACAAGTTGTAACACGTAGCATGCACGCTATGCCCCGTCAACGATACTCCCCACGCACTTGGGTTTCCTAGCTGTTGGCCGCCCCTGCACGCACTTTGCTGTGCTGCTTTGCAACCTAGTGCAACCACTTGCACTCCCTGAGAGAAGACCAAGTCCTAGGGCACCACGCTTGTATTGTGGTTTGTGCACTGCTGTCGCCTCGCCCCAGCGCCTTGGGGCCCGGCGGGTGGCAGCCCGTGTGACAGGGCATGCCATGGCACTGCAAGCCGAGCCGACCTTTGCGGTAGGCAAGCCCTTCGCAGATTTCCCGCAGCTGTCAAAGGAATGCATAGACGCGCTGCACGCGGTGGGGTTTGAGCGCGCCACCCCCGTTCAGGAGGCCGTCATACCGCTGTTCGCGGGTAACAAGGACGTGTGCGTGGATGCGTGCACGGGGTCGGGCAAGACCCTAGCGTTCGTGCTGCCCATAGTGGAGAAGCTGCGGCGGCTGGAGCACCCGTTGAAGAAGTATCAGGTGGGCGGCGGTCGAGGGGCGGGTGTTGGTGGCATATGCATGCATGGTGTGCAATGCATGCATATAGGCGGCGGTGCGTGGGTGGCGTATGCATGCAGCCTACTTTGGACACCAACTTGATAGCACACACGCCGTATATCACATATATTGTTTCGATATATTATTAGGGACTTCAACACACCAGTCAGGCTGCGCCTTGGGCCATGTGGTGCATGCATGCATATGGCGCCACTTGGTGTTTATACAAAACCCTGTCTTGTCGGGCTTCTTGGTGCACAGTATTACCATAAGCTGTAGGTCCACCACCTGTCTTGCATGCATACGCACTGCGCTTTGTGCAACCATCCACTGTCCCTTTGCACTTTTGCCTAAGCATAGGCTTGTATTTGTTGGCAACAGGTTGGGGCGGTAATTGTTGCCCCCACCCGTGAGCTTGCCCGCCAGATCCATGCTGTGGCTCAGCCATTCGTGTCGCTGGTGGAGGGGCTGCAAACGCTGCTGCTGGTGGGGGGAACGTGCGTGCGAAAATACCCTAAAACCCTAAAACCCTTTACTTGAAAGTCATGCTGTATGTCACATACGGTATGTGGCTTTGAGAAGCTGTGAACAATCGTGTGTAGCCGCATGTTGCCGCATGCAGCTGGTTTGATCTACTCCCAAGTGGCAATCAGCGGCAACTGTACCCCAGGGGCACCTTCATTGGCATCTGAAACCCCTGGTAACCCTCCAGGGACCCCGCCGAGGATGTTGCGCTCTTCAAGGCGCAAGGGGGGCACGTCATCATCGGCACGCCGGGCAGGATCGATGACATCATGAAGCGCATCCCCGGGATGGACCTCAAGTCTGTGGAGGTGCTGGTGCTTGATGAGGCTGACCGCCTGCTGGACATGGGGTTCCAGAGACAGCTAGACGCAATCATGGGGCGGCTGCCCAAGCAGCGGCGCACAGGTAAGGCATTGGTTGTGCGGTGGAGTGTGCTGTTGGCGCCAGGTAGGTGCTGGCGCAGCTTGCACTGAGGCTTTCGCAACGGTTGGCTGTCCTTGCACACGCCGTTCACAATGCATCTGTCATTGGCAGGACTGTGCCCCATGCCCACTTGCTTGATTGTCACAAAGAGCACAACACAAGCTGCCTCTCGCAGGGATGCGGGTGGGAATCCCTGATCTGCGTGTCCAGAATTTGAATATTTTCACCCCTTTGCAGGCCTCTTCTCCGCCACTCAAACCGAGGCAGTGGAGGCACTGGCCCGGGCAGGGCTGCGGAACCCTGTTAGGGTAAACGTGGCGGTCAAGGCGTCGGGCGCCAAGGGGAGCAGCGCGCTGCAGGCCAACGGGGAGGAAGATGTGCAGAAGACGCCCATGGGGCTGCAGATTGAGTACGTTGTGTGCACATGCACTGACAAGCTGGAGCAGCTGGTGAAGTTCCTGCAGGTAAGGGTTTTGGCTGCTGCCCTAGGGTTCTAGGTGATGGCCCACATGTGTGAGTACTATCCAGGTTATGTGTGGAGTGAGGGGCATTGCCATACCCGGGCGGAGCATGCGTCATGTTGCTTCCCGGCAAAGAGTTTTGTTGCTGACACACAACTGGTCGTTGATAATGGAGCATCCCCCCTTTTGGCACTGGATGTGACATACAACTACTGGTCACATGCTGACTGCTTTACTAATGCATACGCTGACATTAGCTTGTGCATGTGTCTTCATCCTGCATTGCAACCCTTGCACCCACACCACACAACATGCATCAGGACCCTACCCTGATCCCCCCACACCCCCTCCCCTTCTAGGAGCGCAAGGGTGAGAAGGTTATTGTGTACTTCCTGACCTGCGCCTGCGTGGACTACTACAACCTGGTGCTGGGGAGGGTGCCAGGCATGGCGGGGGTGCACGTGCGCGCGCTGCACGGGCACATGAAGCAGGCGGTGCGGGAGCGGTCTCTGGAAGGGTTTGCGGGGTTGGAAGCAGGTAGGTGCCAATGGGTTGATGAGGAGCCACAATGTCTTTGTGGCGCTACAGTGCATGGCTGGGGTCAGTGTGCAGCTCGGCATGCCCTGCACCGGGTGCGGCTGTGGCTGGCTGCGCTGGGACAGAGATGAAGTCCTTGACAAGGGGGATGGGGTCCATGGCCCACGCCACCCCCTACGGCATGCATGTGAATTATCCCTGCAAACTCCCCCCCTGACCCTCTACCCCCCCGCACAGGGGCGCTGCTGTGCACAGACGTTGCCGCCCGGGGCCTAGACATCCCGGACGTCAGCTGGATCCTGCAGTTTGACCCCCCCCAGGACCCCTCCGCATTTGTGCACCGGGTGGGCCGCACAGCGCGCATGGGCAGGTCGGGGAGGGCGCGCGTGCTGCTGCTGCCTACTGAGATGGCATACGTGGACTTCCTGGCGATCCGTAAGGTGGGCCCACCGCACGCTCGCCTGCAAATCAGGCAATTGAACACATCTGCGGCGCGTTTTATCTCTGCAGTGTATCAAGTTACCTGCATACTTTTAATGCATTTTGCAATGCAGCAATTAACTTGCTTTTCAGGTCCAAATATCTCGCTCGTTTTCTCTCTTTCACACACCCCCCATGCACTCCCATTAGATCCCGCCTACATATCCACCCTCCATCTCATGCCCTGGTTCTGTTAGGCTCACTTGATGCACACCTCCTCCGTCGTATTGTCAACCCCCACCTCCTCACTTTGCAAATACCCCCTTGCTCCCACAGGTCCCCCTCCAGGAGGCGGACCCCTACCCCTCCACCCTTGACCTCATGCCCTGGCTGCGCACACAGTCTGAGGGTGACAGGGAGGTGATGGACAAGGGGGTGAAGGCCTTCATCTCCTTTGTGCGGGGCTACAAAGAGCACCACTGCAAGTTCATCTTCAGGCTGCCTGACCTGGACCTTGGGGCGCTGGGTACTGCATTTGCGCTGCTGCGGCTGCCGCGCATGCCTGAGGTGAAGAAGTCGCGGCACACCAAAGGGTTTGTGCAGTCCCAGGTGGACCCTAGCACAGTCAAGGTGGGGATTGCAGTGGTGGTGTCAGTCGGGTTGGAATTGATTTGGGTATGACCTATGGTGGTGATGGGTGCCAAAGTGCCAGAATACGACAGGATTGGAAAGTAATTGAATTATCACAATAAGCTCGAATGGTATGAGCAGAGATCAGGGCAAGCCACCCTGTGCCTCAAGCCCCCGACCATTTACATTTACATCACCCATTTACCCCCAATATCTCATCATTGAGCCTCTGCCATTGGCCCCTGTTTCACAGTTCAAGGACAAGCAGCGCGAGAAGCAGCGGCAGCGGCAGGTGAAGCTGCGCCTGGAGGAGGCAGCACAGGCGCCAGAGGTGCCCGCACTCACCCCCGCGGTCCCCGGGACCGTCCCACCCCCCAAGAAGCTGCCTGCTGCCAAGAGGAGGCTCATTGAGCGCAGGTGGGTTGAGATGTAGTCCTCCTGATAGGATGGTGATCTAGTATTGGGGGCTGGCTGTGCATGGGCCGGGGCCACAGTGTAACACGTTGGTGGGATGCGTGCGCGGCAGGTGCATGTACGCATGGGGGTCTTGCATGGAGTGTATATGTGCGTGCATGTAAGCACACGAGTCGACATGCGTGGTGATGAGCATTACCAGTGCAAATAATTGTGTATGTATACGCCCTTGTGCGTGCAAGGGTACCACTCACAGGGGCAACAACATGAGCTTGGGCGACCCTGTGCACATGCATGTGCTTGCATTTGAGTCTACCTGATGTTCATCTGCAACCGCCAACACACACAGGCGCATGAGCTTGGCCTCATGTTATTAGCTGTTATTGCAACTTTTCAATCAGGTTTTCCTCTTTATTTAGATGCTTTAATCGGAGAACTTTCTGCTTTATTAATTCTCTCTTCAATGGGCTTGCAGGCAAGATGTGACGGATTTCGAGGAGGAGTACCGGCTGCTCAGGAAGCTGAAAAAGGGCAAGATCAGCGAGCGGGAGTTTGATGTCGCCACCGGCCTCACAAGCGAGTCAGAGGACGAGGGACCGCCAGCAGGCAGGGGGGGGCGCGGGGAGAGGGGGAAGGGGAGGAGGCATCAGGGAGCGATGCAGGGGAGGATGGAGGGGAGGCGGCGGCGGGGGCTAAGGGAGGCGCAGGTCGGGGGGTGTTGTTGAAGTCCAAGGGTGTGGGGGGCGTGGGTGGGGTGTCAGCCGTGCAGCAGCATCAGGCCAAGCGTCAGAAGAAGCGGAAAAAGAAAAACAAGCCGGCGCATGGCAGCTGACCCATGCCTTGACGCGCAACCTGCACATATCATGACATTTGAACACATTGTGGCACATACGTGTACATGCATGGTCCAACATGAACCCAATTAGTACCGCGACAATCCATTGCACAATGAGAGGTTGTGATGTACCATTCATTCTTGTCCACTGATCTTGCTGACCATATGGTAACCCCGGGGCTGGCCTGTACAAGCCGCCAGCTGCTGGGCTGAATTGGAGCTGCATGGGCCAGGCTTAGCCAGGTAGGTAACAGCGCTGCCACCATGGTCTGGCAGGGGACTGCAGCCACCGGGTGCATGCACGGCGCCGCTGCGGTGTTCACTGACAGTGGCGTCGTGCCACATTCAATACAATGTGTAGGTGCCTGCAACCAAAGGGGGGAGTGCACATGGGCCCATGCCACGATTTGTTAGAGACCAGGCGTGGTGTCTTTAAACGTGCCAGTTTGAACCCTACTTCCATGCCTTATGTTGGAAACCCGGTGCAGCGGGGTGTGCGCATTGGCCCTAGTCTAGGGCCCCAGATCCTAGCCCAGCGGCAGCCAAGCATGCAGCTGAGCTGAGGCTGAGCAACGAGTCACCACACGGTGAAAGGATCACGTGGCATGCCATACCCGGATGGTCCGGTCACATGGCCGCAGACCAAGCGGATCTGGCTGCCGGATTTGTCTCGTTGGCTCCGGATTTGGGGACCGGTGGCAGCAGCAGCCCATGTAGAGCTTGCTGAGCACCACCACGACAGCTGTCCTGCATGGAAGAACGCTCGAGGTTGGTGCTTGTAAAAGCTGGCGGCCAGTACCTCGCACCTTGTTTTTCGGACCGTCCATGCTATTTGAAGGGCCTTGCTTTGATTTCTATCCGAGTCCTGAACCAAGTGTATTGCCAATAGATAGTCTGCGTTTGCTAAGGTGTCCAACGTTGCTTCCTAGCTTTGTCAACTCCACAAGCCGTCAGTGCGGGTCAGTTGTCTGCATGAACCTCTGCGAGGCTTAGTTTTGCCTTCACGTGTGTTGCTGGTGTCTCTTGACTGTGACCGCCTGTGCGAATTTCCCAAAGCACTGCTAGCGATTTTGACGAGTTACTGTACCGGACCCGATATCGGGCGCTCCGAAACCTCTGCAGACGCCTTCGGGAGGCGTCACAACGTTCAACACAAGCTGTCAGACTAAGTGGCAAGCCTCTGATTCCCTCCAAATTCTGAGGCAGCGGCAGCCCTGTGTGGCACCAGCCCTCTCGGACTCTCCAGGTCGTCTCAAAGGCCTGAGCGCCATCAGGAAGGAACTATCCAAGTTGAAGCCTTCCCCAAACGTGCATCACTTGGAGGTGATGGGACCCTCAAAAGGGCCCGATTTGATACACATACAGCAGCTGGGCCGGGTGTCGTGCAGCCACTACCACCACCGCCACCACCACCGCCACCTCACATGGCTGACCGTTGCTCTGCTGGCGTATTACCTGTCCACCGCCTCCCCCACCGCCACCACCAGAAGGGTGCTCCTCGCCTCTTACCCTGCAGACCTGCCTCGAAGCGTGACCCTGGGCCAGCAAGGGGTGGCGGTGGAGTCCCAGAGGGTCGCCATCCCCGTTGATTTTGGTGCACAGTCGTCCCCTGGGCAGCCATGGGGGGTACACTACTTTGCAGTGGCTGGGCAGGTAATGACAACCCTTTTTGGCACATGGCCACTCCTTGGCTGCCACCCTACACACCATGAATTCATACTCCATTAATGCATACAATGATTGGCCACAATGATTGACGTGAGTCATGTCAGACGCATGAGCCCATGCATGCGCACTGCGGTTACCCTGATGTAAAGTTTGTATGCATATGCATGAGATTGAACAGTGTCGAATGCTGCTTTGCAATATCTTTCCCCCATGTAACCTTCCATGGGGACCTCAGGCCATGCGCCGCATGCCATGCGCATACGCAATCATTGATGCATACATACTATAGTGTGGTGTGGTGTTGACCACCTGAGTGGCGCATGCGTAGCTGCTGTGCGCCCCTGTACTAACATGCATGATGTGGGTCAGTCCCCACTTCCTGTCATAGTTCCAGATGTTTCAAATGGCACACCCTGCCAGGCAGAGGGGTATACCCTGCTGGCCACACCCTTGCACTGCAACAGGAGCAAACCGTGGCCACTCAGTGCTCAGAGCTGAAATCGAGGTCAGGTAGCACCAGGCTGTGCCATTAGTGCTGCCACTCACCACGTTCTGCAACACGTTCTGTTGCCATCAAGGTATCCACATCAGCAGCTAACTCTTCAGTCGCCTTGCCCAGGTGCCCCCCTCCCTCTCCCCCGCGCCCCTCAACGCCACCAGCGCCTGGACTCCGGTGCCTGGAGGGGGGCTGCTGTGGACATGCACGCTGGTGGCAGCGCCAACGACAGGCACTGCATCATCCGTAACACTGCTGCTCAGGTGCGTTGACAACGTGTGGGGCTGGGTATCCGATAGGGTCGCTGGCTGTGCACACACCTTCCCCGTGCGCACTAGCCTGAGATTGCTACACCATCACCAGACTGAGTGCCAGTGCACGCATGGTTACTGACCCTTGGGCGCATCATCTGCAACACTGCTGTTTGCTCAAGTGCACTGGAGTGCATCCACGTTGTGTGGGAATACTGTGATTGGATTGAGTGGGCTTATGTTAGCCTAAACGGGTCATGTTGTTGCTTGCCGTGCATGTCACGCCATATTTTAGCACATGATTGCTCTGCAACTGCTCTTGCTGTGCCAGGTGCACCCCCGTGCAACGTGCATGCACCTGCCATAGCTAGGGTGGCTGCATAGCTACCATTGGCTAGTGCATGGCATGCCGCGGCCTAACCATGCAGGGTTGAGGATTTAGGGCTCACATTAAGGGTTTAGGGTTGGTAGTTGAATTAATGTTGATGGATTGATTGGCGTGCATTGGTGACACACAACATTGGCACCTCTTGAGGCCTGTGGTGGTTCAAGCATGGCATGAATGGTCCAAAGGAACTATCCGGGCCCACCCCCTGTTGTCTGCTATCCACCCCCGTCAAAACCCTCAACCCCCACTTTTGTGTCTGCAGCGACGTGTCCCTCCCCCCCGGCAGTGACCTGTTCATCTTCCCTTCCTCCCCTGCTCCCACCCCCTCCGCCCCCTGTGGCCCCACCTCCCCTGGGTGTCGGAGGTACACAGCCATGGATGTCCCTGCACACGGCAGGCTTACGGTGCCAGCAATACCAGGTGGGTGGGTGTGGGGTGGGGGGATGGGTGGGGGGCTTCTCCAACAGCACCGGTGCACTGGTTGTGACATTGTGAGCGGATATCGGCTGCATCATGTGATTATACCGAATGATGTACGTGCTATATGATCTGCACAACAGCACCCGCCCCCAGGCCCCCCTCCCTCCCCGTTCACGTCCATCTCAGGAAGTAAGTGCCACATGTGCACACCCAGGCTTGGAGTGATTCGCTTAGGGTTTAGGGTTTAGACAACGCAACGCTTATGCTTTCATTGTTGAACTGGTATAACGTAGGGCTTTACAAGGTGGCCATTGTGGTCCGTTGGACAGCACATGCACCAACAAGCTTCTCAGACAGTCACTGACAAGTTGCAGGCAAGTTGCCACGTTACACCTATTAGGTTAGTAACGCCACTCTGCTTTGTTAGTAGTGTGAGAAGAGCAGTGCACAGGTGTCGTGCATGTTACAATCACATAAACATGCATGAGCATGTTTGATTATGGCGACCATGGGAGTGCTGGTGGCAACCATGGGTGCTGATTCAAAGGTGGTTGGGGCACTAGTTAAGTGTATCCCATGGGGTAGTGTGCACAATGCCTCCCCCCATGCTCCCCCCTTCTCCTTCCTTCAGGCTCGGCTGTCACCCTTGAGCTGTGGATCCTCAGCGCCGGCAGCATCCCCCAAGCGTCCCTGGCAGTGGCGGCTGTGCTTTTGGTAAGAGTCTGAGAGACTGCATTGTAATGTCATTGAACATCTATTACTGTCTTTTATTTCCCAGTGAATGTGCATGGTGCATGGCACCATGTGACTCACAAAGTTGTGAACTAATAGTATTGCAGCCCCCTGTCAAGCGGCCATCTCTTCCAGCCACCACCACCACGGTGACCGTGTGCGAGAGTTGCAAATAAATCAGTTAGTGATATGCCTTGGCATTACGCATCTGATATACATTGGCAGGGACCAGGGACATAACTTATAGCATTACTGAGGTCCTACATGGGATCGTTTGAATTAAGACTCACATGTGTGCACAGTTACTTTTTACAGTAACTATCACTGATGACCGTTTGCAATGAATGGCGGGAGGACGACAACATGCTGCTTTTCAAGAAACAGCTCTGAGGGAGAATGTTGCCAAGCACGCCAAAGTCAAGCACACAAACTCACAGACTAAGCAAAGAGCCGTCCACATGCCTTTTGGACGATTGCATGGTCTATAGCCAGCGGCACAAGCGCAGTGAGCACGCTATCGTTCAGTGGGTCTGGGAAACGGCTGGTTGTAAAGCGTGGTATTTTCTGTGGTCCAGTGTGGCCTGCTTGACAGGCGTGTCCCTCAGAGCTTACATTTGCACTGCAGCACGATATCTTCCCCCCGCAATTGCCTGCATCCTGATTGCTTATTAGATACCTCCTAAAGGCCTCTCCTCGCCACATACAGGGCTACCCGCAGTCAAGTACTACCCCCGCACCACCACCCGCGGCCCAACCCAGCCTAGCACCAGACGACAAGCAAGCAATCCAGGGCACCAGCACCACCCGCGACAAGGCACCTGTGGATGCGCAGCCCCCTCCCCGCCGGGTTGGCCCCTCCTCCCCCCCTGGGTCCAACCCTGCAGCGGCACTGGATGGGGGCAGTGACAGCGCCTCACAGCAGTATCAGTCCTACCTGAGCAGGATTGATTCGCTCATTGACGGCAACGTTGGGGAGGCGGGAAGGTGAGTGGGGTCAGGGTTTAGGGTTTAGGGTTTAGGGTATAGTGCTAGGGTTGAATGTCATTGGTTTAGGGTATGCTCCACCTCAGTGACGGCAACATTGGGGAGGCGGGCAGGTGGGTGGGGGCCAGGGCTAGTGTCAATATCATAGGCAGTGTTTGGTCCTCCGCCATACCCTTCCCTGGTTGTCCAATCCTTGGCGTTCCATCAGCCTATCAACCTAATCTGTGCAAACGGATGCCCGGACTAGGATGACAGACCGATGGAAACTTCATGGATTGGAAGGTAAGCGCATGGCGGAGGGTCAAACACAGCCTAGAATTGACACTAGCTGATACCCTAGCTGGTTATCCTTCCAGAACCCTAGCTGAACTGCATTGCCCTGCGGTTGACGAGGCTAGCCAGCTACTTAGATCAAGGTTTAGGTTTGTAGGGCTAGGCTGAAAGTCTTAGGTTTAGGGTTTGCTCTGCCTGACCTGCCTGCTGCGCAGCTGATTGGCCTGTACGTGTACACACCACCCACTAGCAGGGTCCCACCCGCGCTTAAGCACCAAAGGCAGGTGGGTGGCACTGTGTCCTCACAATCGTCAAACTCGTATGTAGGGTTTTTAGGTTTAGGGTTTGCTTCCCAAGGGCGGACCCTGCAGCCGCCTGCCAATCAGTGATGTAAACCTGATCATTGGTGAAGTACTGTTTAATGTCTCTGTCTACAGAATGGAAATGAGCTAACTGCCCTCCCTTTCCCTCCGCCTGCAGCTGTGAGGTGAATGCCGCCTGCCTGTCTGACCAGGTGGGGCAGGAGGCGCGTGGTGTGGTGCAGCTGCTGCTGGTGGACCCTGTTTCGGGTCAGGCAGGGACATGCACAGGTGGGGGGTTGGGGCAGGGGCTGCTGGTAGTGAAAACCCTTTCATAGGGTTGGTGTTGATGCAGCTGTCAGCGGGCTGCTCCTGGACCCATAGCCAACACATGCACAGGTGAAGGGAGGTGGGGCTAGTGGTTAAAACTTGTGTTAGGGTCAAGGTGCTGTCGCTGAGAAACCCTAAACCCTAGACCCACTGTCGGCGTTTTGAGCAGATGTACGTTAAGTCCTGCCGCACTGCATGTTCGGAGATCTGTGCTACGTACTTTGTGAAAGCTATTCTCGTACTAAAAACACTGCTTTCAGAGTGTGCAATACGACAGAATTCAGTGTACTAGACCATTTGTTGTGGATTACCCGTGTGCTTGTTTTGTTGGCTGCTTCGAACCATGTTCTGAGCAACACTGTATTGTTACATTTTCTCAGAACTCGACTAGAAGCACCCAATAATGCAAATGCGCGGGTGACCCACCACGCATGTTGTTTCCTATGTATACATTACTCAGGCGGGTATTCACCCCGTGCCCTCCCATGCCCACATTGTGTCCGCCACATCCACAACCCTGAACCCTACAGCACCTGTGCCCACCCATGCCCATGTACATGGTACGGGCCACATCCTCCCCACCCCCTCCCCAATCCTCCAGGCACCCTCCTGCATGTGCCTGTAAACCCCCTTCAACCCTGTACACTGTACCCTAGACCTCTGTGACCTACCCATGCCTACATACTCCCTTCCCCCTCCCCATTTGCACAGGCACCCTCCTGAATGTGCCCGGCCAGCAGTACCTCCTCACCGCCAACCACTGCATCGCGCCATTCAACCAGTCGGACATCATGGCAGACTACTGGTCCGCGCTGTTCAACTTTGACGCCTCATCGTGCCAAGGGGGTGGGCCGGTGGGGAATGCGGATCTGCAGATACTGCAGGTGAGCCAATGACCACACCCTAAACCCTAAACACTGCGCTCTAAACACTAAACCTGGTTGGCTATTGGCGATGTGCTTCATTTCTCGGATAAAATACTTACTGAATCAGATACTGCAGGTGAGGGGGATGTGGGCGTGAGAGGGTGATTGAGTCTGATAACAATAACAACAATATTATCAATGATAGTGTTGTGAGATGGGTCCGCCAAGTTGGATCTGAGCAGCGCTCTCTAGCACTCCTTCTGTTCACTAATGCATTTGGGGGCGCCTGTGACACACTGTGTCAGGGCAGGTATTGATATCTTGAGCCAATCCTGCGTTTGCTATTCAGCTTGGCTGGAAACCTTGTTGAAGTGCCTGCATTCTTGAATCCAAGGGAGCCCGCTGGCCGTCGGCGATATGCGTGTATTATCAAGTAGTGACTATTTGAAATATAAGGCATATGTCGGCTGGCCCGCAGGCTCCCATTGGATTTACAAAAAGGAGGCACTTGAGCAAGGTTTTCAGCCAAGTGTTGGGGATGTGACCCTGTCCCCACACCCACCCACTTGCACAGGGCTCGAGCGTGGTTTGGTCCGACCTTTTAAACAATTTCGCCACTCTTCTGGCTCAGATCTTTATACATAGTTGGGGGTTTGACCACGCCCCCCCCTTTGCGCAGGGCTTGAGCGTGGTGTGGTCCGATCCCCCCTCCGACCACGCACTGCTCCAGCTGTCTGACGAGGTACCCAGCCAGTGGGGGGCGTACAAGTTGGGGTGGGATGCTGGCAGTGCACAGGAGGTGGCCTCCAGCGCGTGCCTGCACTACCCGAAGGGGGACACACTCAAGATATCGGCCAGCAAGTAGGTGGAGCAGGGATTGGTTCCTGCAAGGGGGGTTGCAGGTGTAGTAGTAAATTGGGTTTGTGCACTAGGGGATGTACTCATTGTGCTTGCCAGCAAGTACACAAATGGAAGCGCATGGTGGCCCAGAGGGGCATTAGCATGTTACACACTTCCCTGGGATTGCACCGCCCTCTGCAATCTTTGCTGAAATTACACTGGCAAAGCGTTGCAGTGCATCCATCAACCCTTGCACATACTTCAGTCGAAGCTCACAGTCTTTACATTGTGTACAATAATCAAACCCACTTCCCACACCACACACCCCCATCCCCAACTTCCCTGCCCCCTCCCCCACCATCAATTGCCCCCCCCTTCTCTGCAGCACCTCCGCCCCAGCATCCGTGGTCCCCACCCGCATATTGCGCACCGCCTCCTTCGCCCCCACCCACTACCACGTGTTCTGGTCCCTGGGAGTGACAGAGGATGGGTCCAGCGGGGCGGCGCTCATCTCCACAGCCACCCGCCAGGTGGTGGGGGTGCTGTCGGGGGGCAAATCGGAGTGTGGTGGGGATGACATCAGCGACTACTTTGGGAGGCTGTCGGTGGTGAGTGCGCATGCAGCTGAGAATAATATTTAAGAAATGGTGTACCTATTGCTGTGGTTAGTTATTTAGTTACTTATTTATTTATTTATTTATTTATTTATTGCTGTGGTGATCGTATTATTATTGTTGATAGTAACAAAGTAACTGTTGTCGGAAACATCTCTAGCGCGCAACATTTGCGGTTAAAATTTGCGCTCGAATTTCTCAGGGACAGCAAGAAAAAAATGCTTAGGTTTAACAACAAGTGGCCTACTGTGCGCAGGCGTGGCAGAACGGCCTGTCTAACTACCTGAGCCCCGACGGCACCAACATGCGCAGCGCACCCGGGCAGCCTGCCCCCACCGACGGCCCAGGCCTAGTGATTGACCCTAATGTGGTTTTGCTCAGCTGGGACTATCAGGATCAGCCGCTGCTGGTCAGGTGGGGGAGAAACCCTAACCCCTAAATCCTAGGCTAGGATAGTGGAGGGTGATCGGCAAGGTGCGCCTTGAGTATGGTTGAATGGTCTGTACAGCAGCGGGGTACGTTGCATACTAATGGCTAGCCATCTTGTTAGTTGGTGTCATGTATTGCAGCCATAGAACTCCTGGGCCAGTCTGGGCCAGTACTAGCAGTCAGCCGATTGTTAATCTGGCCTAGTGGTCGTATGGCTGCAACGCATGACATCAACTAACATGATGTTGCGTGTCAAAGGAGCACATGGTCCCTGCACACAGCTAGCCTAGCTCGGTGGCACTAGCTGTGCAGCTGCATCAAAGCTGATAAGGCGAGCATGCCACTGAGCCGCCAGCGCCCCGCCTGTCAGCAACGGCAGCCCCCATGGCGGGGCGGGGCGCTGGCACACAGTGTGGCATACATGGAAAGTGGCTGCAGCATGCTGCGGCCCCCAGGGATCCCATGCTGGGGTTTCCGTAAATGCAGCCCACAGTTAGAGCAGTTACTTCCATTCCACGATAGACCAATCGTTGTGGAGCACGTGCAGCACACCTGCTCCACCGCACTCCCGCTGCGTTCCTGCATGTAATGATATATTATGCAGGTTGCGGTCGTGTTTGCCATATGGAACAGTTTCAGACAAACTTGCATTGAGGCACACACCATCAATGGTTGCCCGACACTCTTTTCCAACAGGTAGGGTGCACCACGGTGTCACCCCACTTGTTCAGGAAGAGCCCCAGGTAGTCGTTGGATGTGGGGTGAACATGCAGCATGGGGTGTCACACATAGTATGCGTTGCCAAGAGTTCGATCTGCATTGAAGCCCGCAGGAAAAAAACTCAGGTTGGTAAGATGATAAGTTATCATTTGTTGAACCGTTTGAAGAGTCCTGCATCCGTTGGCCCTGTGCCAATGCTAGTGGGATGTCAGCATTGCGGTACACTTTATGGTATGACAGGGTCAGGTGTGGGCACGACTGGTACGTGCGCTGTTAGTACCAGTCAATAAGATGTAGTGCAAGTGCTCTCAGAGGTGTGCACTCCAGAACAGTGTGCACTCCAGAGGTGTCACCACTGACAGTGTGTCCACGTTGGTACTTTCCCAATGGCATCCGGCAAACGGGTAAAAGTTGGATTTGTTGTTTTAATATTTTTCTTCAAAGTAAGATAAATAAAATGAGTAAAACTAGCAATGGTCAGGGATACTAACTTGTGCCCCCGCTGCAGGTTGTCTGGCGCACCTCAGCCAGGTGAGACCATCGAGGTCAACTTCACCCTGCAGCAAAATTCCCAGCTCTCACAGCTGGCACCCGGCAGTGCCCCCCTCGTCACCATCACCCCCCCTTCGATTACCATCCACGACAACGAAGCCAGCTGGCAGCAAGGGGAACAGGTGTCGATCAGCTTGAACACGGATGCGCTGTCCAGCCTGCCTGACAATGTGTTTGGGCCCGACAAGGGCGCCCTGCGGTTCGACATTGCGGTGGTGGCCAGGAGCCTAGCGCCTGGGTCCAGCTGGCACAAGAGTACCACGGTCAAGGGGGTGGCGGATCTGGATCTGGGTGTGAGCAAGAGCACAGAGAGGGGGAGCGGGTAGCCTACGGGGAGCCTCCCCTCCCGTAGCCTCCCCTCCCGGGGAGGCTCCAGGCCTGCTGCGGCCCAGCTCAGACATTTTGAGTTTTCTCAAAATGCCATGCCATAATGATCAATAAAGATTGGGGTGCGCACAATGGACGTATTGCCATAATACAAGTTGTGTACTTTGTTGACGACGAGTTGGAGGGTCCCTTGCCAAGCTGGTCCCTTGCCAGGCTGGGGACCCAGCTGGTTTAGTACGGCATTGTCATATCATTGATGGTTTCAATAAATTAAATTTGATGTAGCCTTGTGCCAAGCCAATTGTCACTGTATGGCATAGCTGAATCAATGTATGCAATACAGCTGCATACATTGACCAGGATATTATCATGAAAGTACTTCAAGCTTGTTATACCGTAGGTTGACAATGTCATTGTGATGCCAAAAGTTGGCGCCATGTGCATCAAATCGTCAAATCGCTAAGCGCTAAATTAAACATCCTGGTAAACCTTATGCCTGTGGTACATACATTCAATCTGCGATTGCTGAAATGGTATGACATGGTATGGCATTGTCGCATTGTCAGACTCTGCTTACGGGTAATACTGGACTTTCCAGTCCTGTGACAATTGTATTAATATGCAACGGCTGGCATGCTACGATGCACATGCGCTGGGAAGCTGGCTCAGGCAGAATACAACTGGTGGTACCTGAACTCCCAGCAATGGCCACTACAACACCAATCAGTGGTCAAACCACAGCTGACCCTGTAAGCACAATGAGCTCTGCCAATCTCCAGTGGCAGCAACATTTATGTGCGCAACTACACCACCGGTACCCACTGCGCCACCCCCAGATAGCTGCAGTGATCTCTCCCCCACCCCCCCCACACACTCTCAACCCACGCCCCCCCTCATGGCCCGCACTGCGGCTTCCACGGCTCCCCTATCCGCCTGTTGTGCCTGTCCAGGTGCGGTATGACGTCCCACCACATGTCGTACCAGATGTGGCCCGGGTGCTCGTTCACGCAGCACATGATGCTTGTGTACTGCATGGTGCGCTGCATGAACTTGTGCTGGTCGGAACCCCGCGCCCACCCGCCCCACACGCCCACCATGGAGCTGAAGTGCCACACCTTGTAGTTGGAGATGGCCTGGGAGAGGAGAGCCAGATAAACAAAAAATAAGTCATTGTATAATATAGGAATTTATTAATTAGACGAGTGCGTCAGTGGTAGTGGTGGGTGGCTTGATAGTGCGGCATGCGGTCACGCCCAGGGCCATCACAACGAGGCGAATGTATGTACGCCAGGCATGAACACCAGCAGGCAACATGGCAATGCGATGCCCATGGGCGCAGGCCAGTGCAGGCGCATGACGGTACAAACACGCACGATGGAAGCAGCAATATGCGATTGCAGTTGAACCCAGCAGCCCTGCACGCGTCTCACCTCCAGCTCCCGCTTCAGCTGGCTGTCTTTCAGCCCCTGGCGCAGCGCAAACTTGCCACCGCCCAGCTGCGTCAGCGCCTTGTCACCGCACGCGCCATCAACACCCTCCTGCACCCAAGCAATGGCACACCGTTGGCCTCCTGTCAACGGTGGATGCACTGCAACGGATATGCCCGGGCGCTACATGTGCATGTGCCAGATCCATAAGTTGAGCTACAGGTGGGCACAGGGCATGCATGTGTGGTGCACCATGAGCCAGTACTGCAACCTGGCACACCCCAGTGAATTCTCACCCTCCCACTGCATGGCTAGCCAACATGTAAGCAATCAGCCACCGGCTCTTGGTCATCGCCGCTTTGCTCTATACCCCCCTTCCTGCACATGTGCCCCACATCCCCACCTTGCACACCGCGATCTTGGCCACTGATGCCTTGACTTCTGCAGGCAGTCGTGAGTTGTGCATGAAGGAGTACTCGCGCCACTGGATGGGCGGGCCAAACTCGCTCTCAGGCAGGTTGCGCTCCATGCTGTGAGTGGGGAGTGGGGGGTGAGTAACAATATGCTGGCTGGGAGGCGCACCAGGCACATGCACATGGCACATGGCGCATGACACATGCACATGGCACATGGCGCATGGCGCATGGCGCATGACACATGGCGCATGGCACATGCTTGCTGAGGAGGTAAAGCACATACACAGTTTAACCTCACAGTGACCAACACCGCCTGTGCATCCAGGTGACCCTCAGCTCCCCCCCACGCACCCCCGCCTCCACCTCCACCCCCCCTGCCACCTGCAGCTGACCCAGCAGCAGCCGCACCACCACACCCACCCCACTTCCGGGCACCTCCCTGCTCAGCGCCTCATCACCCACCCCCGCCAGCGGCTCCAGCATCCCAGCCAACATTGATGCATGTGGGACCACCTCGCTGGGCTTGAGGCTGGCCAGGGTGTGCATGCGGGGCTCCGTCACCGCCCTCCTGCAGCGCGACCAGGCGTTGCAGGTCTCCCAGTCCTTGCCCAGCAGCAGCAGCGCGGCCCTGAGGAGGGTGTAGGTGTGGGGTGGAGGCTGCACACACAGCTGAAGCTCCTTCACAGCACTGGCCGAGAGCTCCTGGAGAGTGGAGGCGATGATGCCCAGCTTCCCCATCTCATCAGCCAGGCGCTCATCGGCGTATGTGGATGCCTCCTGGAGGGCGGGGAGGGCGGCCACCATGTCCCGCAGGCGCTGCTTGGCTGCAGCAACATTCTCCGGGTCACCCTCCGCAGCAGCCAGCATCCACTCCTGGACCGCACAGGGGTCTGGGGCAGGGGCTGGAGCGGGGTCCACAATAGCGGTGGGGGCTTCGATGGATACTGGGTCACTGGCTTCGGGCTGTGGAGTTGGGATGGTGGCTTCTGGATCCTCTGGTTTGGAGGGTACCGGGTCCTCCGTGTGACCCTCCTCAGGTGGAGGTGGGGTGGCTGGGGAGGCATCGGTGGGGACTTCCTCCACAGGCTGGGGATCCCCAGAGGTTGCATCGGGGTCGACAGGGATAGGCGAGTCCTCCGGTACAGGAAGTGCATCCTCCAGCCCAGGCTCTGCAGCACTGGCTTCTTCCACTTGGGGGGCATCCTCCACCTCTTCTTCCACCAGCCTGCCCAGCTGTTTCAGGAGCGCCTTGACCGGTTGAGGGAAGCCGCTCGCTTGGGAGGCCACGTGCTTGGCACCCAGGGCCTGGAGGGTGGTGGAGATGGCCGCTGCTACCTCCTGCATGTACTCCCGCTGCTGCCCAGACAGGGCCTGGCCACTCCCTAAGGGCGTGAGGGTGTCTGTGGAGAGTATGGCCGCTACTTGACCAGAGGCGAACTTGATGGGGACGGCGAAGAACGCCCCAGTCCCGTGGGTGCCTTCCCCAAAGTGCTTGATGGAGGGCTCCAAGGAGGTGTTGGGGAGGTACAGGCTGGAGGAGGCTGGTGTGTTGAGCAGCTGCATCGTGACTGGAAGGCTTGGGAGCTGGGAGCCGGGCTGGTGGACTAGGTGGAAGGAATCCCTGTCCACCAGCCACTGCTGCCCATCGCTGGCTGTGACAAAGTGCAGTGCCCGCTGAGGAGTTGAATCCATAGGTTGGGTTTTGACAGCCTCGACAGCAGCGTCCTCCTGGGTGTCTTCGTCTATTGGTGCTTGCTTTGCTTGGGATGCTGGTGGAGCAAGCACCTCCACAATCTCCCAAACATAGGCTGCAGAAGCCCCGCCAAATTGCACGCAGGCGTTGACCGCCTTGTGGAACAGCTCAAGCACGCTGTCTGGGTCATCGAGGAGAGCCAACAGGGCTGCATCCTGCTGCTGCTGCCGTTGCACAAGCTGGTCGAAGGCAGCATCTTGCTCGCGAGCTGCCTGCTTCTCGGTTGCAACGTCCGAGGCATATTCCACAGACAGCTGGGTGCGTAGCTCTTGGTCGCGAACGTGCTTTACGAGCTGTTCTTTGAAGCAGGCGAGCGGGTCAACGGGTTGCTGGAGGAACACTGCGGTGAGGGCATGCCCGAGCATAGGCCCAACGGCATCCAGGCATTGCGAAAACGCGGCCAACTCGTAGTCGTCCGTGGTGACGACTGTGGACGACGCAATCGAGAAAGCAGAGAGGGTTTTCTCAAATAGCTTTTTACGGAGGCAGGGGCCTGTTTGGCCGCTGCTGGCAAACGTGCGAACCGAACAAGCGGTTCAATATTTGCTCTATATTCAAAACCCTGCTAGGGTGCAAGGGGAAAACCCTTTCGATGTGCAGGGCGTCTCGAGAATTAGATCCACTTCCACACCCGCCCCTTAACCCCTCCACAGAATTCAAGGTTTTCATGGGATGTTTGCCCAGTTGGGCATCAGCTTGTAAGCGGGATGGTAAATGTGTATACATGTGTTCATTTCACGCGATCCCTGGCCGGCCAGTGCTCTAACAGGGTTTGCATAAGGGTTTGTCCTGTTAGCCACTGCCTCTTCAGCTTTGCAGGTGTTTGTTACGCAGGAGCAACATCACATGTGCATCACACGACAGCAGATGCACCGTCCACTTACGATTCCAGGTCGAAGACGTGGTCCATGGGGCACATGTAGGGCAGCGTGGTGTTGGATCCGGGGATGACCCCAGAGTGCGGCGCCCACCACCTGTCCCACCCGCACCACAGGGGGGGCATCACCACAACACGCCCTGTCAGCACGCCAAGTGCCCAGGCTGCTCGAACCTGCACCCACATGGCGTGGCGTTAGTATTCACACACAGGGCGCGGCGTGAACATGCAGCATGGCAATTTGAGGGTTCTTGATGCAGGACAGCTTTCCAGACACACCCTCACCATGATAAGGCATGAGCCAATTGGAGACCTTTGTAGAATTGCAGGGTTTTGTTTGAAGCCTTTCATCCTGCAGTTGTAGGCGTAGCAGAAAGGCTTCCGACAGGCTGATGCAATGTCTTTGTGATCGTCTACAACAGATGTTGCATTGCCTTGTGACTGGATACTAGCCATACTGTGCATGTCCCTGCATGACCTTGGGGACCTCCAGGGAATATGCGAATAATACCCTGCCTCACCTGCAGCAGCTGGTGGTTGACCAGGTTGAAGTGGCCCACCGTCTCCTCCACCTTCATCTGGTGGGTCTTTGGGGGCGCGTCGTCCAGCAGGTGCCTGGGGATGTCTGGGTTGAACACAATGAAGCCCTGGTCGTGCTGGAAGTAGCCGGGACCATCCTGTGCAGGCAGGGGGAGGGGGCGGGTCAAAGCCTGTGCAGGCAATTAGCTCCAAACTATAGCATAATGGGACTTCATGAGATAGCCCAATCCTCTTTCAACAAGCCAGCCCCCAGCCCACTTGGTGATGCATGCCAGCCCACGCCCAGCCCCCAGCCACCTCCAGCGTTTTGCTAGGGTTGTTAAGCGACTTTTGCTACTGTTACCAGGGTTGCTAGGGTCTTGCGAGGGTCTAGCTAGGGGTTTGCCAGAGTGGTTCCACTTACATCCCACAGCAGGAACTCCCTGAACCTGTTGCGCTTGCCCGGCGTGCCCGAGAACTGGAACGTGTTGTGCACCACGTAGGGTTTCAGCCCGTGCACCTTCCACAGCTGCTGCACGTAGAATGTGTGGCCGCTGCCAAAGGTGGAGATGGGCAGGATGCCGACCTTCAGCTTGCCGCCGTAACCCCTGGGGGAGGGAAACGGGGAAGGTTGATTACTTGGCGATGCTATATTTGCATCTGAGCACATAGTGCATGGCTTTACAAAGGCTGCAGGTACATTGTGTCCATTCTATGATACTTACGAGTGCAGAACTCACTTTTATGTACACACTTACATATGCAATGAAGAGTGCAATTTGGAGGTGTACAAAGCGATTTTAACACCCGGATGGCACCTTTTGCCAAGTTCTGTAATGGTATGCATCGCCATCATTGAATGCCAAAAGAGTGCTGCAGCACCAGCTTTGCCGCAGCACCTGCCAGCAGCAATTTGCCAGCAATTTTCACCACTGTGCCTTGCCCACCGCCCACCCAAAACTGCGCCTGGCTTTCACACATAAACCTTTACACCCCTGCCCCCTCCTTCCCCTCATGTCTTACCAGAACAGCCTGTCCTCCCTGTCCGCCCCTGCCTTGTACCCCTTCATGACCAGCTCGTTGAATGCGTTCTGGTCCCACACCTTGGGGTCCTTGTCAAGGATGGAAACCCACTCCTGAAGCAGGGGGAGAGGGGTGGGTTGGTACGGGTAAGAGTCACGCAAGAGTCACGCATTTAGGGGAATTATCAGTGCAAATGTTTTTGTTTGTTTTGGCCTATGGGTGTGGTGGGTCGATGCATTGAGGCAACAACCCCCCTCCCCCACTCTCACCTCCACTAAAGCTAGCGTTGCCTCGCTTGGCCTGAACAGCATGATGCCAATGTTGAAGGCGGAGGCGGCCTGGGGCCACAGCTCGAGACCGGGGTCACCGGGGACCGTGGGCTTCTGCAACAGGGATGGAGACATTATGGTGGATTCCCTGGATACATCCATCAGAGGGCATGGAATGGCGCAGGCGGTGTAAGGCGGGTGCATGTGTAATGCAGTGCACTGTATGCTGCACTAGGGCGTGACCATCTGCACGCACGCACTGCGATGCAAAAGGGAGCCCGTGGGCTGAACAGAGTGTAGGGGTTGAGCGCGGACCCTGATTATTAGGGTTTAGGGTTGGGTTTGGTGAGGTTTAGGGTTTAGGGTTGGCGCACCAGGTGGTCGCTTGACGTGAGTATGTCCGCCTGCTCAAAGGAGTGCATGTAGGGGATGGGGTCTTGGATCCTGCAGCAAGGACGAGTGGGGTTAGAGCTGTTAAAGCTGAACCATGTGGGCAGGGGGCCTGGGGGAGGTTGGTACACATGCCGGCACGGCCATGCCATTGAAGAGGCGCATACGTTTTCACCAACGCTGGAAGTACTCTCCCAAATGTCTTGGCGCGGGAATGCACAATACAGCAGTAGGCCAACCCACCCACCACCACCACACAAGCAACACACCGCCCCATATCCCACATGTACAGTCCTACTCCATATCCCACGTAGAGTCCCATGTAGAGTCCCATGCAGAGTCCCATGCAGAGTCCCATGTAGAGTCCTACTCCATATCCCACCCAAGCATCCAAACCCCGGCCCCCACCCCCCACTCACCACACAGTGTCCACATCCGAAATGAGCACGCTGAAGCCCATCTTGGTGAAGGTGTGGATCAGGCCAATCTTCTCACGGCCCTGGGGTCAGGGGGAAGGCAGAGGCCATAAGCGGGCGGCAAGGGGGAGCAGGAGCACACATGCGGTACAGTGCTTCAGCCGCAGGTGACGAGGTATAAAGCACCAAATTAATGCAGATGATGTTACATGCTTGGCGTCGCATGAGCAAGGCAGGCTGCGCATCTCACTGTTTTGCTAAAATGCATGCGAGTAACCGGTTGACCACCGTACAGGCGTAAATTTACATATCATGAAGGCATGAGTGTTCATTTGTGACAGTAACCCCCATTGCTTCCCACCATTTTGTGGAAGTGGTCCGACCCCCACCCAAAGTCCCCGTGCGGCAGTCCTGACCCCATTGCAAATGTGTGCACCTCGCGCCGCGCAAGCTCCTCAAGAACCTACACAAGGGTTTGGCCGGGTGTCAGCCGCTGGGGGACTGGGTCTGGACCCCGTCAAGCACTAGGACCTCCCTCTGTATTCCTAGGCAATGTGCTTCAAGAAAAACAGCTTTCTGGTGGGGTAGTGGCGTTCATATATGTTCATTATGACGCATGGCAAAATCATTATGACGCTTGGCAAAATTCTTCAATTTCTGCCATGCGAATGATGTTACCTTTGTGGGATGATGACATTGTTCATGGATTTGGTACTTGATGACAAATGGGAGAATTCTTTGAGATATGATGTTCTCTGGGTCCGCACCTTGTCGTCCATTGCCCCCACCATGTACGCATTGATCCCCGCATGCTGCACATGGCCTATCCAGTTGAGTGCAAAGTCCAGGTAGTGGTAGTTCACCCAGGTGACCATGATGGTGTTGGCCACAGCCACCCGGGCAACAAAGTCCCTGGAGGTGGGAGAGGGGGGATATGTTACATGTGATATGGACATGTGCGGGGGAGCGCGGAGAGATATTTGGCAAGCACGGTGACCAGTGTGGCCCTAGGGGAGGGGACAGGCGACGAGAGGCCAGGGCAAAGGATGGCAGGGCATGGCAGGGGCAGGGTGGTGCATGTCACCCCGAACGCACATATATTGATGCAGCTGGATGCGCACATGTGACCACGGACATGCATGGCGAGCGCCCAGGGCTGGGGGCGAACTCTATCTTGCTGCAGGCAGGCTCGCATGTGCAGGTAGCGGCATGAAATTGGTCCAATGACCATGCACCCATGCACTGAACCTATGCACTGCACTCATGCACTGCACCCTTGCATCCATGCCCCCCACCACATGCACTCACTTGTCCAGCTCGTAGTCCGCCGGGTTCCCAGTCCACCCCTTGGCCTTAACAGGCTGCGTCACCTGGGCAGCCGCCTTCACCACCTGAACACCCACACCATCCGCAATCCCATTGTTCACAGTCACCGCGCTTTTGGTCCCAAGCACCGCATCCACCGCCGCAGCCTGACTTTCATGTTCCTCCCCTTGCTGGGTATCTGCACCAGCGTTGGCTGCCTTGGCGGCCGCGGCTGCATCTGCAAATCCCTCCAGCCCCGCCTTGATCTTTGCCCGCCTGGCACGCCGCTTCTTCTTCCCCTTGGCAGCCGTGGCCTGCGCCAATATATTCAATATACAATTTAATTAAATTTTATAAATATATATATATACCAATGTGATTTCTCAGAAAATTAACAAATGGCTTAAATTTCAGGCGCCTAACTTCCACTCCAATTGGGATCCAGAATAGGTGTGAGATAGGAGCAAACAAGTGCAAATGTGGAGGAAGTGTCATAGGGGGAGCTGGATCTAGCCGTGGAAGCTTGTCATCCCCCCCATACGCGTGCCCCCCCCCCCCACACCCCCCCACCCCCCTTCCCGCACCTGCGCCGCCTTCTCCTCCGCTGCCTTCTTCACCGCCGCCATGTCCAGGCTGGGCACGTTCTCAAGCTTCACGCTCTCGATCAGGCTGGTCATCTTGGAGATGCTGTCCACCGCGCGGGTGCTGGACTCGATCTCCCTGTCGTTCATGCCGATGCGCACCGCCTTGCCGCCGCTGGTGCTCTTGCCGCCTGACGCCGCCACCTTTTGCAGCTTCTGGTTGACCACGTCATCGGCGGTGACCTTCTTGTCCCAGCGCTTGTTGCCGTGCATGAAGGGGATGTCTGCGGGGTGCGGGGGAGATGGTAAGCTATGATGGCATGCGTTGATGGGCTGTAATGCCATGCAGGGCATGGTGCAATGGGGTATTCCCATGTAGTGTTGCACGCCAGGACATGCTTGCGAGTTGTGATCCACAATGGTGCTTGTGCGTGCGCTGTGCACAAGCAGCTTGGCGCAGGACCTGGGGCCATCGGCATGGGCAGCGGATCCCACGTGCCCATGGATTATGCCTGATACCCCCTTTTCACTGCAAGTGCACAAGTTATCCCCGCCTCACCCACTGCTGCACGCCTCGCGCAGGGTGCATACATGGATCAGGGGTTGTCTCTCCACACGCATACACGAGCACCCCCCACCCACCTAGCCCTGTATCCATCGTGTCCTCCATCGTGAATGCCACCAGGCTGTCCAGGTAGGCGGAACCGTCCTCACTAAATAGCCGGGGGCTGCCGGTTCGGAAGGGCCCCAGCTGCGCGGCAATGGACTTGAAGGCATGCTTGGCGGGCTTCTGCAACAGCACCACCAGGGTGGCAGTTCCAAGAATGTACGCCAGGATGCGAAGCGGGGACCACCGCCGCCTGTGGGTGGCCGCCCGGACCACCATCACACCCGCCATAGCGGGGTCAGTGGTGGCGCTGGGCTATGCGGGGTAACCAGTCACCCACACGACATGGCATGTGGCCACGGGTGGAAAGCCGTCGCGGTATAGACTTGGCCGCGAGGCTGGATAACGCCAACAAGACGGTGGAGAAGTAGCCGTCGGGCCTGTAAAAGCCACCGGCCAGTACCGTACCGTATCACTCGTTCCTATGCCACGGATGTGAACTGGGGTACACGCACATTTCAGCAATTCGGTTGCAATATGAGGCAACGCTTGCTTGTTTACCACATACACAGCCGCATGCAACAACAAAAAAGTTTATAGCAACTTGAATACACCCTTTGCTGGGAAAATTTGGTCGAGATTGTTCTCCATATGCATGCACTCTCCCGCGCTATTGCACTTCCTCTGCTCCCCTGCCAAAGGCCGCCACAAATGCGCACAATGTCGCCCATAAACGCACGACAAGCCTGCATGCACACCGCAAAGCTCGACTTTGAGCGCACATCTTTTAGTGTGTGTGTGGTGTGGGTCACAGCTGTCGTCAGTGTGGGATGGCTGCATGGCTACAAATGCATGCATATAAGTTGCAGCCTGCCTTCAACCCGCAACCAGTGACGATACAACTTGACAGGCACAGCCCTTGACACGTACCCAAATTCCAGCACTTTTTGCAACCAGCGCACCCCAAATAGACGGTTGTACTCGGTGACGCGCGATCTCCTGGCCAACACACTGCACCTGTGCACACGAGGTGCTGCCACCCCCCTCTCCACGGGTTCTAACCGCTGGCTCCGCCTCTCGCCCTGCCGCGTGTGAAAGTCGCCGTCTTCCGCGATGCCCAGCCGCAAGGCGGGCGGTGTGGAGGGCAAGGAGACGCTGACAGCCATCGTGCTGGCAGACAGTTTCAACCAGGTAGGGAGGGGACAACCGCGCACCTAAGTTAGCCCCGGATCCGCCTGCAGCTATTGATCACAGCCCGTATGCTTGCATAGTGCGTGGGGCGTGTGTGTGCCTTGGTGTAACCGGGAATGAAGGCACTTCAGTGGGGTTCATGCGTGATGCATGCATGCATGTGCACACACAGTGCACGAGCCACGCAGCATAGCCGACCCTGCAACCGGTGGGTGGAGCAACAGACCACTCAAACCAAATTAAGACACGAGTATGCACCAAAGCACCCCCCCACCCACACACAACGTGCCCAGCGCGCTTCCCCCCTGCAGCGCTTCCGCCCCATCAGCGTTGAGCGCCCCAAGGTGCTCCTCCCCCTGGTGAACGTGCCCATGATAGACTACACGCTGGAGTGGCTGGTGGCAAGTGGCGTGGAGGAGGTGGGTTGGGTGGGGGGGGTGGGGGTGGGTAGGGAGAGGGTACTACTGTTCGCAAAGGGCTGTTGGCATGGCTGTGGGGTGGTGGAGGGTGCGTGTGCTGATGACAGGGGGGGTTTGGGTGTGTCCTGCGAGTGCCACTCCTGATTGGCGGAGGATGGTTTCTGGCGCTGTGAGGGCTATGTGGTAGGTGGAGGTGGGGCCAAGAGGAGGGGCAGGCGGTGGTGGGGTAAGGGTGCCCGCCCATCGTATGCGCCATCACACTGCCAGTCCTTCCAAATGGACACAGCCAAACCCCGCCTATTGGACCCTGCCCCAAACCCCATCACAACCCGCATCCCCAACCCGCAGTGCTACGTGTTCTGCTCCGCACACGCCGACCAGCTCCAGCACCACCTGGCCTCAACCAAATGGTCCCGCCAGCGGGGCCTCACCCTACACCCAGTGGTATCGACCAACACGCTGTCTGCTGGCGAGGCCCTGCGGCTGCTTGACCAGCGGGATGTGATCAAGTCGGACTTTATCCTTGTGTCGGGGGATGTGGTGTCCAATATGGACCTGCGCCCCGCGCTTGAGGCGCACCGTGCCAGGCGGGAGAAGGACAAGGCGGCTATCATGACCATGGTGGGTGGTGGTGGTGGTGGAGGGGGCGGTTGTGGTGGTGATTTTGGTTTTGGTTTTGGTGGGGGTGGTTGTGGTTGTTGGTGGTAGTGGTGGTGGCTGTGGTGGTGGTTTCTTCTTGGCCATAGTGGGTGTGGGTTGGGGGTGGCGTGTAACAAAGCAGCCATTGTGACCATGGTATATGCTAGCGGTGATGTTTAGAGGGGGGGTTGGCATGTCATGGAGAAGGGTGAGGTGAATGAGTGCATGATGGTGGTATGGGCGGGGTGCTGTAAGGATGCGCCATGGGTATAGCCTCTGCTGGCACCTTTGTGGTGCATCCCCTCCGTTCACCCATCCTCCATCCATACACACGCAGGTCATGCGCTGTGTGAGCAGCCCCGCTGCGCGGCGGCGCCTGGGTGACAACCCCCAGCTGAGCGTGGTTGACCCCGTCACCAACAGGCTGATAAAGTACGAGGAGAGCGAGGGGAGGGGAAAGCGGGTGATGGGGGTGGACGCGCACTTCTTCTCAGAGAGGGACGGGGTCAAGGTGAGGTGTGGGGCGGGGTGGGTGGAGGGGTTATTATATTCCTATTCCGCAGGTCCACGCCGACCTGGTTTTTATATGAAGCCTGTTGTTTTGCAATGATTGTATTTGGTCGCTAAATCTTTTTTATTGATTCCCGCAGGTCCACGCCGACCTGGTTGACTGCCACATCTACATCTGCGCACCCGAGGTTCTGTTCCTGTTCTCAGACAACTTTGACTACCAGGTGCGGGGCCAATACGCGGGGACGAGGAGGGGGAGAACAAAAATAAACTGCGTGAAGTTAAACAAAATGAGGTGCTGTCCTGTTCTCAGACAACTTTCAATACCAGGTTGACGGGATATGCGGGATGGGGAAGGGGACAATGTAAATAAATTGCATTTTCATCCTTGGCCTCATCACTTGCATTCCGGCAAGGTCAGCAATCAACCCTGCAAAAGATAAATTACCATTCATTTGTATCACCTCCCTCAGAACATCCGCCGCGACTTCATCACCGGCGTTCTGTCTGAAGAGGAGCTAGGGAACAAGCTGTACGTGCACATGCTGGAGAGGCAGTACGCGGCGCGCGTGCACAACCTGCGCTCCTATGATGCCATATCAAGGGACATCTTGCAGCGATGGGCGTTTCCGTTTGTGCCAGACACCAATGTGCTGCAGGTAAGGGCTGGGTGGGGGGGCCTGGGGGTACTGGGGCCGTGGGGGTGTGGCAGGAGCCATAGTGGTGGTTGACCTGCACATTTGTGTGGTGTGGCGCTGCTGGGAATGCGCGTGCTGTCGATGCATGGGTACATCTGCTAACCAAAGCTGGTCCCACACTCTACCAGTCACAGCCATACGTACACACACTTGCAATTTCTGCTGCAAAACCCTACGCTTCTCCTTATCACTTGCAACGCATAACATCTTGGTTCTTTTCACCTCTCAATTTGGTGTCCTTGTCTTTGTACAAAGTACAGAATTGTGTTTGCCTCGAGCCTTTAAATCACCATGTTCATCCCTGCAGAGCGACTCCAAGTACCGCTTCCAGCGCGGCCACATCTATGCAGAGCACAGGCTGGATGGGGAGGCAGTGGTGGGGCATGACACATGCATCGGGGGAGGATGCAAGCTGGGAAATGGGGCGAAGGTAGGTGGCTGCGGGGATGCGCGGTGGGGTGGGGGGAACTGCCACATGTCTTAACTCCCAGTTGCGTGCATCCTGTCCAGCATTACAGTCAGATTATCGACCAGCTGTGCTCAAGCGGCGCCAAGCAGCACCATTTATTTTTCCTGTTATGTACCGCCACCTGGGTTTATGGGCTGTGCTATCATGCTTGTGACCCATGCCCAACATGCATCGGGGCTCATTGTTCTCCATTGTAATTGTAAAAAGGATGGCATGTAACATTCTAATTGGCATTGAAGAAGTAACTCGTCTAAAGTCTCTGCACCCATTTGTTAACAACTCTCCTTTGTCCTTGCCCACCACATCACCCTCGACTGGGGGTTGCATGCATGTGAATTTGGAGAAAGACGACATATGTTTATTTTATGTAACAAATTGCCCGTGGGCAGCCCAATCCATAACCGCTTCTCTTCTTTCCAGATTGATTCCTCGGTGATTGGGCGCCACTGCCAGATAGGCGCCGGCGCCGTCCTCAAGGGGTGCTACATCCACGACAGGGTAGTGATAGGGGAGGGCGCAAGGCTGAGCCACTGCCTGGTGTGCGAGGGTGCGGTGATCAAGCCAGGGGCGGTGCTGGAGCCCGGGGTCACTGTGTCATTCAGGTAAATAAACGGAATGAAATGAGGAAAAAAACCTGAAAAGATATAAAGACAGTAATTACACCAACAATCGGTATTAAGGTACCTCTTGCCCTTGTTTCCCCCCCTTATTTCAGCGCTTTCTGTTCACACCTCGTTCTTTTCATGTGCAATTTGTTGCTCAGGTGAAGAGGGGCACAGTGTATGAAATGCATTAAATTGACGAGGTGGCAGATGTTTAAATCATGGTTATCACCTAACCAGATCATTCCCATAAGCAGAGCCCTGAACCACCTCCCTCCCCCCCCCCTCTCCGCAGATGCGTTGTTGGGCAGGGGGTGGTGGTGCCTGCCTACAGCCGCCTGTCCCTGTGCCGCCAGCTGGTGTCGCACGCATCATTCAGCGATGATGAGCTGGAGTATGCGGCATCAGGCAAGGAGGCGGGGGCAGGTAAGAGGTTTGAAGAGACCCTAAATTCTAAGTTATAAACCATAAACCCCAAACCACGCCTCCTTCACCATTTTTGAGCTGGCGGATTGGTCTCAAGGAAGGGAGGCGAAGGCAGTTACAGATCAGGCTTGCTCATTTGCAAACCCTTTGTACAGCATTGGGAGAAGGTTTGCATGGCATGCTGTTATGCGTGATGCTTTGCCTGGTGGGAAATCCTGCACCAAAACCTTTGCCAACCCTGGACCAAGCCATCCCCAAGCCCTGTTTGCAGCCCTGATCGCCACTGGGCCTTGCCTGCAGACGAGAACTCCTTCGGCGACGAAACCGAGCCCACCGGCAGTGAAAAACCCTCCCCCCAGGTATTGGCCGCCGCCGAAGCCCTCGCCGCAGGCCACGCGCCCCCCCCAGGCTCCTTCGATTTCGAGCCGATGGTGGTTGGCCCAGATGGGGCTGGGTTTTCGTGGGTCCCCGCGGAGAGGGATGGGGATGACGTCACTCGGATGTCTATCGCGCCCCCCCTGCCACCTCCCGGTACAGGGATGGATGACGACTCGGATGACGGGAGTGTGGCAGAGACCACTGTGGATGCGGTGGGTGCTGCGCGCTGGGGTGGGGTGGGTGGGGGGCGCCGCATGTATTGGCACGTGCTTCACGGCAAATTGTGTGTGCGGCATGCGTTGGCGGATGCTTGGCGCTAATTCAATTCCATGGTCCACCCTCACCTCCAACCCCACTTGCGCAGGAGGCTGGCCAACCCCATGGCCATCGCACCAGACAGCGTGTGAAACCCTTAACTTAGGATCTTGCAGAGGCCCTTGTCCTAACCCCTAAAATATGCCCCGAATTACCTGTGCAGGAGGCCGACGCCAACCCCATGGCCACCGCATCAGACAGCGTGTTCCGGCGGGAGGTGAGCGAGACATTCCTGCGCTGCATGCAGGAGGGGTACGACCAGACCAACGCGGTGATTGAGCTCAACGGGCTCAAGATAGCGGAGGACAGGACATTTGCGGACTGCGCGAGATACATTTTCACAACGGTGGGTGGCACGTGAGATACATTTTCACAACGTGTGAGGTGGGGGCGGGAAAGGTTAAAGGAAATATCACAAGGAGTGCTCAAAGTAACAGAATAAAGTAATGAAATACATCTTCATGACGGTGGGTGGCGCTTGGAGGTGTGGGTGGAGGGGAAGGAGGGGGGGAGATGTCCTGACTGTGCTGGAGGGTGTTTTATGCATGAAGGCAACTATGAGAGGGGACACATGTGTGTGTGGAGCTACGTGTGCAACAACATATGAAGCTAGGTATGGCAGGGAAATGCTCTTACAAAAGGGATTTTTGTACCATCTTTCCAACACTTCCTCTCCCCCGCAGGTCCTTGGCCTATGCCTGCCCGCCCCCCCCCGCACCAAGGCCGAGTACCTGTCCCTATACCCACCCACCGCACCACCACAGGGCACCCGCGAGGGCCAGGTGGAGCTGCTCAAGTCACTCACGCGCCTGCTCAAGGAGTGGGCGCCGCTGCTGCACAGGTTCCTCAAGGGAGAGGACGACCAGGTGGGATATCCTAGACCCTGAAACCTAAACCCTGAACAGTTTTGTGGGCAGAACCAGTCCCTTGTGATGGGGTATCCTAACCCCTAAACCGTTAACCCTAAATAAATGTAAGGTATCCCAGGCGGCCCACTTCCCACTGATGATATGCAAATGTCGTATACCATCCTTGGGGTAGAGTAGGGTGCTTATGTGCCTGCAGATGGAGAAGGGGGAATGCAGTGGGGAGTAGGGTCATGGCAATGGAGTTTGTGGGCTGCGGTTGCTGTTGTGATGGCAGCGACAAGGGTAGTTATGGTCTTGGCGAGTTTGTTTTTGCAGCACTAAGCGCCACGTCGACCAAAGGTTAACACCCCTCTCCTCGACAAACTGTTGATGGACAAAGACAGAGATTATGCAGGTCGGGGCTGCCTGTGCAAGGCTACTGCTTGGTTGGCATCACTGCTGGTTTGCTAGTGAAAGATAGCTTGCCAACAAGTAAACCCCTAGCCCCTAACCAAAAGCATATCAACCCTGAACCCTACACCTTACACCTTTCCCTCCCCCAGGTTGAGCTGCTGCTGACCCTGGAGGAGTACTGCGCCGAGGAGGGCGAGTTTGACGGCTGCGGCGAGGCTGCCCCCGCGCACTTTGCGCCCATGTTCCCCCAGCTGCTCAAGGCGCTGTACGACTGCGAGGTGGTGGGCGAGGAGGCGGTGCTGGTGTGGGCGGATGAGAAGGAGCACGCGGCGGAGGAGGAGAAGACCTTCCTAAAAAAGGTGGGTGGAAATCTCCACTTACGTGATAATACATGTGTATGGGAAGAATGTGCCGCCTCTGGGTGTTGCTGGTGGTTTTGGGTGCGTTAGTTGGGGTTGCAAAGGTTATTATCTTGTCTGCGATGGGGGGCGGGGGGCGGATGAGAAGGAGCATGCGGCGTGGGAGGAGAAGGCGTTCTCGAAAACCCCGTGGGTGGAATTTTTCCGTCCATTTTTATCAATACATGCGGCTGGGGACGGGCACACCCAGGGACCATGCGCAAGTTCAATGTTGTGCGGAGCGATAATTAAAGCCTGCTGGTGGGCGGTGATAGGACCATTAGCTCTCCTGCCGTTGAACTTTTTGCTGTGAATGACGAGGTATGAGCCCCTGCCGTGCCCCCGCGCAGGCCCAGCCCTTCATCGACTGGCTGCGCACGGCTGAGGAGGAGGAGGAGGATAGCGAGGAGGAGAGTGGGGAGGAAAGCGAGGAGGATGAAGAGTAGGGGAGGGGGAGGGGAAGGGAAGGGACGCCAGATGGGCACTGGCTTTGGGACAGGCTGTGTGCCAGACGCTGTGAATTGGGCTAATGGAGAATCCCAGCCATGGAGGACAGGAACGCAGTAGGGGGTTGTGAAGCATCCCTTTGGGCCGTTCACGGCCTCATGTCAAACATTACCCTAGGGCAAACATTACACAATGGTATGCAGGTGCATGCCGTTGATCCCTCCTGCTTGGAGGTCTGGCAAGTCCACGTAACCTGCTGGCAAACGCTTGGCCAATTAAACTTGTCTGCTTCTTTGTTCTGCTGCTTGGTCAATACCTGGGTGCTCTGTTGTGCATCAAAAGGAGGACAGCTGGCAGGTGACAGCTGCCTTATATTTGAATTTTTGTAAAAATCGCGAGCCACGTCATCATGGGAAAAGCAGGAGTTTGCATGCACAAAACATGCTTGGCGTGCAGAGTTGCACCGTATTTGGCGAACTTGGGCGCGCAAGACTCTTCGTTTCTGTTGCCGCTTTTGTTGTCGGCAAGCTGTCAACTGTCATTCGTTGCCGCCTGTTTCCCTGACGTTTCGGAGTGAGGAAAAGCACTGGCCAAGCATTCGTTGACCAAGACCCTACCGTCAAAGTCTGCGTGTTACCTCGCACAGCACGCAAAGAGCTTGTGCTGTACTCTGTCGTCGTAAAAGGTGTACAGTGTCTGTTGCAACGCGGTTTACCTCGGGTTACGTAGCTCGGTCTTGCCAACAACTGGGGCAGAGCCACACCATGGAAACCCTGGCCTTGGACACCTGCATGGATGGTGAAACAGCAGCCACACACAGCTTTCGTGACCCCAGGAACTTCTTGCAGTTCTTGCACTGTGTGTACCAAACACGGGAGCTCCAAGCAGCAGTTCTGAGCCACTCGACGCAAGAGTCCTTGGACACTTCAGCAACCCTGCCACTGGCGCTGCAACAAACAGGTACCAAGTCAAACCCCGAGGGGAATGGACAAACAAGCAGGAGAAAGTAGACATTTTCTTCAGGTTGTACAAAACTCCACTATTGCTGGCTTTCACAGTTTGTCACCTTGTTGCCCAGGGTTGCGCTGCCGGCAAGGAGTTGTTGAGAGTGAGGTGACTGACCACCTGCGGTGCGGTGATGGGGGTGAGGTGTACGAGTTGACTGACCAGGAGGCACAGGTGGCTGGCCTGGTTCTACAGGTAAACATCCCTCTTCAGCTGGACTCACTATTTCAGCAATTGCAAGTGAGGACGCCGCGCACCCTGCTCTGACTTCCAAGTAGTCAGCCTGCTCTGTGTTGGTGCAGGATGTGGAGCGGCCCGATTTCCACTTTGCCCAGCCACCGTGCGATGCAGGGGCAGGCGTGTTGAGCACCTTGAGTAGCAGGATCTATGTGGGCGTACCGCATGCAGCTCGGCTAAGCTTCCATAGCCTTGTACTGCTTGGCTCCTTTACCCAGGTCCGCAAGGAAAATCTTTGTGTATCCTTTCCTACTTGTAAGCAGGTGTTGTTTCCACCTTGACTGTCCATGCCAGCTTGCCCTCCTCACAGTGCTCCACATCCTCCCACAGGCCATGGCCGCTCGGCAAGCGTGCCTGGATATACTGATTGGTGTGTTGGACACCTCCAACTGCTTCACACTGCTGTTGGTGGCCATCAGCTGTGGCTGCCGGTCCTTGGAGCAGGCCTGCAGGAGGACTGCCAAGCTGCACTTCACACCGTCTGTGAATGAAGACCGGAATGGGTTCTGCTGCCTGTCAAGGGAACAGCTGCAAGGGCTCTTGCGGCCGGACGACTTACAGGCAAGCTGCCTCTGTTGTCAACCTCTTTACAATTCCAGTAGGGGACCTCATGTGCTTTTGATGCTTACTTGTGGCAGCCAGTGATACCATTGCGACTGAAGTGGTTTGTTGCACCGCAGGTGGACAGTGAGCTGGCTGTATTTGAGGCAGCTGCGGTGTGGGTGGAGGCGGATCGAGAGGAGCGATGGGGCGGCTTGGCAGACTTGCTAGGTGGGTCAGTGTGGTAGCAACCCAATGGGCTTGAACTCCTGCAATCGCACCCAAATAGGACTCACTGAGGGCATGATCTGGTACCATATCTTCATGGGCATGTAAGGCATACTGAGGACATAGTTTGATATCATGTATCCATGCTCATGTGTAAGACTTCACGCATGAAACACCATGCGGCATGTAGGCAATCTGACTAGCATGTGTGCGCCTCATTAGTGCACGAACACCCCTCCCCCATGCCTGCTGCATCACCAACCTGCGTCGCCTCCCCATGCAGCCAAGGGTGTGCGCCTGAGCCAGCTTGACCTCCCCTGCCTGGCCGCTATCGACATGCACCCCCTGGTGGCGGGGAGCAGCGCGGCATCCATGGTGGTGGCGCGGGCGTACGTCAACGCATGCCTCTGTGCAGAGCCCAATCAGCAGCCCCGGCGGCAGAGCAGTGGGTCCCCCACAAAGCCCTCGCCTGTGCATCATACCTGTGCCTCGGCGGCCTACCAGCTGTTCTGTTCAACTGAGCAGTGTGGGGCGCATGGCCCAGCAGACGGCGACAGTGGTGCAGAGGTTGGGCCACATGAGGGGGATGCTGAAATGGTGGATGTGGACTTGTGGGTGGGGCAGGCCAACGGCAGCACAGGGGTGCCGCTGGGCGCCGGCGGCGGCGAGCCATCTACATCCGCGCATGGGGTTAGTGCACAGAAGCGCAAGGGGGGTGAGGCATTGGAGGGTATTGACTGCGGGAAGGGTGAATGCGGCAGCCCAGCCTGCGCCACCACCCCCCTCCGCCGTGCAGCCAAGGCAGCCAGGTGTGCGGACGAACTGGGGGTGGTTGGATGCAGCGGAGGTGTGAGCCTGTATGGGGAAGCAGCCAGCAGCGCCGGCAGGTTGTTTGAGAGGTTGAGCCAGGAGGAGATGCGGGACGAGGGTGAACAGGGGGCGGCACGGCGGCACCTGCTGTTTTAAGTGATGGGTGGTGGGAAACGAGGGAGGAGCGTGCAAGTGTATGTACATTAAATATTACAGTGCATGCTGAAGTAGGGCCTGTTCACGTGACAATTGTTCATTGTTTTTGGTGCTTTTCCAGAGCTCTGTTTTAGGTTTACATTGATATTCGTCAGACGGTAGCATCATTTTATCTTAAAAAGGTTTGAATTTGTAGGCTCAAACTGATGGTGATGGATTTTTTACTGTCACAAGGTGTACAAAATGAGAATGAACAGATGATATGAGACACACGTTTTGTATAAAATTGTTACACAACACCATTTCTTTTGCAAAAGATTGCCAAACCGAACCCCCGGCTTGAATACTGTAACACTCGGGTATAACTCACATCAAAACAAAAAAATGCTTGTCAACATTGTTCAACACTGGAACAGGCTTGTCACCAAATTGAATTGCCTCCATTTGGGTCATTGATAAACTAATCAATATGGTTAATTCCGGAACATATTATGCTTGTGACAGCGTTGCATGCATGTGCACATAGCTCCTAATAGATCCTAATATAGTATACTGTGCTGGGTGGCACTGCCAGGCAGCCCATAACATATTAATTGAAATTGCAGTGCTGATTGTGTACGGCTAGCCTAAGCTAGCCTTCAGAAGAGTCTTCAAGAAGGCTAGCCGTACACAAGAGTCATTATTTGCTGTCCATAGCGCTGAATGCCGGGCCGGTGTAAAGGAATCATAATCATCGATGGTATGCCGTGGCACTCAGTACTTGCCCCGCAGCTTTGCCCACTTTGCCTTGAGCAGCGCCGGCACAATCCACCTGGCTGCCGTCAGCCCACTGCTGGCGGGGCCAAAGGCTGCCTTGAAGCTGGGCCTCCCCTTCACCCTCTCATAGTACTCCCCCACCTTAGGCCGGGGTGCAACATACAGATCCCCCTTCTTGGTCATGTCGACCACGCGGTACAGGATGGGCGTGAACATGGCATCTGCGGCCGAGTACTTTGGCCCAGCCAGGAATGCGGTGAGTGCCAGCTGGCGCTCCGCCTTGTCCAGGATCTCCACGAGCTGCCGCTGGTTGGCCTGCACCACGTGCGGGTTGCCACCATCCTCGCCTGCGTGCAGGAGGCACACGTAGGTGAGATACAGGGTGGCCAGCACAATGTTGATGGTTTAGGGATTTCAGGATTGACAGTGGACGGTGGTAGCACATTCCTGGTAGGCACACTCTTGAGACAGGCTGTTTTGGTAAGTCGCTATGACATGCAGCAGAGCCAGCGGCAGGCATAATAGGCGGGAGGGGCAGCAGAGCCACAGCAACTCCCCAATGCTGACGTGCACAGGTGTACGGCACATGGGAAACCGTCCTGCCATGCACCTTGGAGCATAACAACTATGGCGATGCCACGGTGTAGGAAGAGCACACACCGTATGCATCCCGCTGTCCGCACACCACCAGGCACACCCATTTGCACCACTACCAACTCCACCCTCGGATTTGTCGCACCACTGCTAGACAGGTTTTTCCTCATATAGTCCACGCTGGGCTGACCAATGCATACCTGACTTCAGCATGGCCGCAATCTTCTTGTCGTACACCTCCCGCAGGTCGGTTTCAGTCTCTGCATACTTGCGCGCCACGCTGATCTTGAAGGCAGTCAAATCCCCAAGCAGCTTGGCCGTGCCGGGATCCCCGTTGGCTGCTGCGTACAGGTTCCCGTCCCAGGCATCCAGCTCCTCGATCCACTCCTTGACCAGTGCCCGGTCAACCTCGGACCCTCCCAAGGGTTCACCGATGGAGTCGGCGTACTCGACGATCTTGGCGGACTCGGTGATGAGGCTTGATTTGCCTGATGTGGGGAGGGTATGGTGAAGATAAAGACGGAGGGCAAGCGCTTATGAAAGGAGTGGTACAGAGGTTCTCACGGTAGATTTTTAAGGCAGCAACACATGTGTTAAAAAGTGTCTGCGGCCGCAGGTGGCTCCGCTCAGCAGACAGGGTGCATGCATACACGCGCAGTGCCACATAGCTGCACATGAGGAGCAGCCTCGTCAACGCTTGGTGCCCCACTGCTTGAACCCAACAACCATTTTGACTTTCAACATGCCCAGCAGGGGATCCCTCCTCCCACCATCCCCCCGCCCCAAGATGTCCCCCCTCCTCCCCCCTCCCCACCACCACACACACACACACACACACACGCGCGCGCACCGTCGTTGCTTGTGATCTGCAGCGTGGGCACTGTGCCGGATGGGTTGGTGCGCAGGTAGGCGGGTGCCAGGCTGTTGCCATTGAACAGGTCAACAGCCTGCTCCCGGTACTTGAGGCCCTTCTCCTCGAGGGCAAGCTTTGCCTTCTGGGGGTTGAAGGCTAGGGGGTAGGTGTACAGGAGGAGCGCGGGGTGGGCCGCCATGGTGTTGGGCGTGTGGGGGGCCTGCGGGGGTGGAGGGGTTGTGCGTGACTAGGAGCTGGCAGGTGTGATCTAGGGGGTTGTGTGTGACTGGGAGCTGGCAGGTGTGATCTTGGCTAGATAGCACTGTGTATTAGGAGGGGAAGGTGCACAGTAGGGTTGTGTATGGTTGTTCGTAACAGGTGTGTGTTGTGCAGAGAGGTTCTTCCTGAACACTAGGCTGCAATGCCTGACCGTGGTGCAAAGTGGGGTGCAACGCGCCTGGCAAACTGTGACATTTTTTGTTGGTAAATAGAGTGAATTTCGGTGGTGACAAGAGCAGCCAGATCAGCGAAGGAAATCCCATCACATTTCCACGCATGCATGCATGCATCAGCGCAGCAAGAGTTAGCGTGCACTAAGCGTGCACGCACTGCCAGCTGCGGTGTCCAGGCGCTTGCTGCACACCTGCTCGCCAGAAACTTCTCCAAGGTCAAGGCGGAGGTGCACTGCTTCACACGATCGGAGTGTTTTGTCAGTGTTGCCTGCAGTGATGTCTACTGTTGTGCTCAAAGACACGATGGTTACCAAGACGAGAAAGGTTTGGTGAGACGACGAAACACAAGCGTTTTAACAATGGCTGCTGCGTGTTACAATGTTGAGCTATGCAGTCTCGCGGTGGCCACGCAAGTTGGTGGGCAAGATGTGAGTACAGCTGCGCGGCAGCTTCTTTAATAACGATGTGCAACACCCTTAGCCAAGCATCCCACCAACAGGCCAACACCCTTGGCCAAACCATCTGCTGGATATGAGTACAAGAGGTGGGTGGACTGGGCGAGAAATGCGCTTACCAATAGTTCGTCTTACAGCAAAGCACAGGCACGACCCATGAGTCAAGGTAAAGGTTAACTGGCAGCCAAGGTGCTGACTTTGTCTGTGAGATCACAAAAGTGCGCTGGTGTTCACCTGTAACCCCTCAGGTGATGGGTGAGGCAAGGAATGCACCACTGGTATACTGTGACAGTGCTGCGCCTAGAGGTGCTGCCACAGGGCGATTGCCCACTGCAGTGCTGCGGCTCCTTGAGGTATAAGCTTCCAACCTCAAGGAGGTCCAGCTGATGGGTTGCCCAGAGTGGCGCCCATCACACCCCGACCCCTGCCATGTGCGCTCTCAGTAGGGCCTGACCCGTATGATGGGCCGCCTGAGCCGCTCCACCAGTGCATCCACCGCCGCGGTGGTGAGCACCACATCGTCACGCTGGAGCAGGCTGTACACGTTCAGCCCAATCTGTGGCACGATAGTCACGTTCACCAGGTTGCCGCCGGCGCGGCGCAGGAGTTCCCTGCAAAGAATGGGGGATGAGGAAGGGTTGAGATCAGGGTTTTGAAGGGGTTCTGTCAAAATCGGCACAGCAGCCGGGTTTGGCAGAATGGGGTGACGGGTCCAGCTTTGAAAAGGGCAACACAGCCACAGTGGATAGTGTAATGCTGGATCAATGCTCAAGGCAAGCACTGTGAGGAAACTCTGCTGGAAATTTCAAGAATTACCCTAGTATAACAGCGGACTGTGGCATGCACAGCTCCACCAGATGGTGGCATGCACAGCTCCACCCTTGGAGAGCTCGAATACCCAGAGGTAAGGAGCCACGCCACCCCCCAGGCTCACAGTATGCATCATGGCATAGATAGCAAAATATTTAATTCACAACGGCGGCAGCGCTGAAGCCATCCCCGGGGTTCTTCTCACCCAGGTCAAAATCATGGCATGCAAGTCCTGCCTATAATTGCCACTTACCCCTCCTCGGACTCCTTCTCCACGTCGACCAGCAGCACGGAGCGCCGGCGATCGGAGGGGAGCAGCTCAGATAGGTGCTCATCAAGGATTTTCTGAAGGGGGGGTTTCCTGGGTCAGCTCATGTCACATAAATGAAGCACACGAAGGCAGGCGTGCATGCCGCACTGCACCACGCTAGCAGTGTACGCGCTCGTGGCCTCGCGATGGGGAAAGCAATTACGTTTAGCAGGTGTCTACTGGTGCAACAACATGCTCAAATTACTTGTATTACTGTCATTGTCAGCACCAGAACAGCCACATAACAGGCATGACTGCACTGCAAGATGCCGCCAACATTGCCCAGATCGTACCGTCTTCCCCTCCTCCACCGCCAGTGAGTCCAGGATGATGAGCCGACCCTCCGCACGCCGAGCCTGCGCAGGCGGATAAGCAAATGGTCAGAGCAAAGCGCACATGGTGCTTAGCGTGCCTCAGCGCACGCCTCTCCTGCACTGCATGCTTGTGTGCAGGAGAGGAGGGGAGGGTGCAGGGCGAAGAACAACAGTGGATTACAACAAAAATGAGCTTTACCAGTAAAAGTCCGCCAGTGCGACTAGTTGCCACCATACATGTCCACAGCCATGTTCCGCCATATCTGTATCCTTAGTGCCTGATAACCCAAAAGGGACCTTGACAGCCCAGCCTCCATCGCTCCCTCCCTCGGTTGATATTTGCCTACATCCTTCTACCCTTCTCACATGACCCATGCAGACCCTGTGCGCTGTGCCATGCCACCCAAGCACATCCATAGCCATGCCCAACCCTAGCCAAGGGTGTTACCACTCACCGACAGCGCCACCTTGAGCCCCAACCGCCGCACTTTCTTGGGCAGCGCGTGCGCGTGCGAGCGCACCACCGGACCATGGGACACACCACCACCCCGCCACTGCACACACATTCACACACGGGTTACACTCACCACACTCAATGGCAAATGGAAGCTACATGGGCCGCAACACTTGCACGCAACAAGAGTTGCGCACGCTATTGGTTGTGCGTATCAAGGAGTTGATGCAAGTGCCAGGTGTGCCAATGACTGCCCTGTGGGACCCTAGGCTAGGGAATTGCAGACGTACGTGTGGGGCGCGGGTGGTCCCCGCTCGTGCGCGCCCCGTCCCCTTCTGCGGCCACGGCTTCCTTCCTCCTCCCCTGACCTCTGACCTGGTCTTGGTCTTGTGTGTGCCCTGTTGGCGCTTGGCGAGCTGCCAGCGCACGACCCGCTGCAGGATGTCGCGCCGCAGCGGTTGGCCAAAGATATCTGCTCCCAGCACATACTCGCCAACCTGCCAGGGAATAACTGTCTTTACGGCCTTGTCCCTTGGACACTCCACAACCAAGATTGCGAGGATGAGGATGGGCGAGTGTGAGGATGCACCGACAACAGGGTTAAGGTGTGTGTGACATACTGCACAATGGCGGTAGGATGCCACAAGGTGGGGGCAGCTACCTGTTCTCTCTGGAAGTTGAGTATGGGCACTGTGATGTCTTCAGGAACACCTGCAACCAAGAGCACGGTACTGGTACTCGCATCCATAATGCCACAACACGAACCCAGTTGAACGATGTAGATTTTGAACATTTGCGAAGGTATAAGTTGTATTGGTCATACCTTGGTATATATCCTCTGCAGGGGCCTGTTTTGCTGCCTGTGCATGAGCTAGGGCTTGCTGCACTGCGTGAAGGGACGTGCCACTGGACCGATGCCATTGCTGCACCACTGCACACGTTGCCTGCCTGGCGATGATGGAGATCTGCGAACGGTCTAGTTAGGAGGCTATCCGTTGCATACCGACGGGGGTCAGAGTGCATGCATGATGGCACAGACAATCCACCAATGCACTCATCTCCGAAGAACAGGAGCACAAAACACACCTGCTCGTGTGTATGTGCTGATATTAAGAGCCTGGTCCCTCTCCTTAACAGCTGCAGGGCCATGGTGGCCACTTCTAGAGGTTGCTGCCAAGGCCTTTACGCATGCATTACAGCCGAACGTGCCAGCGGCTGTCACCGAGCAAACGTGAATACAGCACGATAAAGTTGGTCAGATACCACAACGGCTTTCACGGTTGCTATAAAACTGGCCCAGGTTAAGCAGCAGGGTATCTACGTTGCTGCAAGTCGAGCTTAGCTAGGATTGCATGCACATAGGCGATACTGCCATATGCTGGAACGGCTGAACAACTGGCTCAGAAAGGTGACGCTATACGTACAACCCAAATACCAGCCAAATATACTGCCCTGAACTGCCCTGTCGCTAGCTTTTATCTGTGCCAACTAAACTTGGGCTGTGGCCGCCCTGACAGGCTCAGTGGAAGTGGGGCACTTGCACTATTTTTAAATGGGTCAACGTTTGAAGGGCAAAAATAACCGTTAGCAAGCCTTGGCAAGCCTTTCTTACTGTGCATACTCCGGATAGCTCTTCAAGTTGCTGTTGCAACACCATTACGTGCGGTGTAGACTCCAGTACCGCAGAAGTGTGACACCTGACTTAACTGTTGGCGTTGTGTTTGCCTTGCATGCTCATATGCGGCATATGATATGCCACTCAGTGGCGGACGTCCAACTCGGAGGCCGCCTGTTAATCAAGTAACTCAATATAGCCACTGTTAATTACAGCGTCAGGTTACGACTTTTGCTAAGCTGACCTCAGGAAACTACTCCTGACCATGTACCTACAAAGCTGAGGTGCTCCTGGGCAAGGCCGGTAGCACATGAACCCCTGAAATAGTGTAACCCTGTGTCAAGAAAGCCAACTCGGACCCTAGCTGGCTGCTGAACTGGACGAGGGCGCGGTTATTTATAAAATGTACCAGGATTTTTGAAAGGTTGGCTGAACAATTTGGAACTTTCAAGTAGGGGTCCACGCCACTACTTTTTTGCAAAAGGAAATAAGTAGTGCAACGCCACAAAGTGAACCACACTGCCCAGCTGGTTGTGCAGCAAACATCAGCGCCCACGTGGCTGGCAGCGTTACCCCGCAATGCTAAAACACACCAATCAATACCAGAGCGCGCAAGTCACCAAGGGACTGCAAAATTCCTAGTCGCCAAGACAGGCGACACAACCAGTTCTTAGTCATGATACACCAGCAACAAGCTGGCCAAAATGCATAAAAACGGTTCAAACAAAAGGAAAATAAACACACCACCTGCAATTCCAAGCCAACACTGCTGGTGGCTACTAAGTTCATAACACACACTGCCAAATATACGTGCCTGCCACATCGATCATGCACCCAGCCACTCAACCTGCGCTTGCACCGCAGGTACAATAAAACATAATCTCACAGATCAATGCACAAGGGCAAACCCGCGAGGATAAAATCGTTGGAAGCCATTGGCATCTCTGCAGCAATGCCACAGCACAGTGTACACCACACGCGATCACATTTGCCCTACAGGCCACCTGCTAAAACATTAGGCCGGGTAGATACGCGTGTCCTCTCTGTCTCTGCACCTTGATGGGGAAAAACTGCTGGCTAGTATTGACCATCCCGATACAATGTAGTGTACAACAAGCACCCTGCTGCGTAAAAGAAAAAAGATATCATGCCCTTGTGCATCCTCCCTCAAATCCATGCCTGCCTACTGATCCCGGTGCGACATCCCCCCTCAATTCCCGTCACAATCGTATGTGTCGCACCAGCACCCATCGCGAGGGCAACTGCTAGCCGTTCGTGGTGAGCTCCGCAGCCACTGCCCGCGTGAAGCGCTTCTTGGGCGTGAGGTGCTTGGTGGGCGTGCTCTTGATGACCGCGTGCAGGCGGGCGGGGTTCTGGGGCTCCTCGTCTGATGCATCGGAGAGAGAGTAGGTGCCATGCGGGCCGGCCTCCCGTGCGCTGTCTAGGTCCATGGCAGATGCGATGCGGGTGGGTGCACCTGCGGAGGTTGGAGATTACGATTAGGGTTTAGGGTTTAGGCATAGGGTTTATAAGATATGCGGATGGGTGCACCTGCAGGGCTTCACAAGGAACCCATCATGCTTGTTGTTGATGTGGGGTATGACATGGGCAGCGTTTGGTGTTCAAGGGTTTCACAAGGAACAATCTGATTGCTGATCTAGCTATACCGCCGGAATGCTTGTAATATATATACAAGGGACAAGGTGTTGGTGCAAGTATAGGTGGGTGCCACGCACCATTGACAGCATGTGACGGCATGCCCTTGCCATGCGTGTCCTCCACGTCTGCCCTGTGCGCTTCACCCTTCTGACTGTCCCCTGCAGGCTGCAAGGGGGCGGTCGAGGCGGGCGATGTGTCCTGTGAACAGCACAACACATGATCAGCGGCGGTTCATGACCCGTAAATCCCTTTATTCAACCCCACACAACCCCTCATTGCCATGTATTCCTTTTCACTCCATTCATGCAATCAAACAGCCCATAGACAATTACTTATGTGCGCCCAATGCTGTGACCAGGCCTGGCATGACATGGCATCTGGGAGTAGGGGGTGCAGTGATTTTAGACGCCTGCATCCATGCATTTGAACAGCGCCATGCTGCCCCAGGCTGGCGTGACATGGTAGCTGGGAGTAGGTAGTGCGGTGTGTTTGCGCACCATTGCCACGCGCGCCCCCTGCCCCTCCTGGTTTGCGTTGCTAAGCAGCACCAGCGCCTGCTGCCCATTAGCACCGCTGGTCAGGCCCAGCTGCAGCTGACCGTTGGGGCCCTGGCCGATAACCCAGGGGAGCATCACCTGGCAGGGGAGGAACACACATGGTCAGCACATGGCGGCCGGCTCTTTGCCTCTCACGTAGAGCGGCGGGCTTTTCATAATTATTGCAATTTTATGTTATAGCTGCGGGCATATCATCCAATGCGCGAGGGCACACCAGCGGGAACATGTTTGTGCGAGCTTGTACCGAAGGAACCGACTTCGCGCGCTGTTGATCCAAGGGAATAGGTTGTGGCGGCGCACCTGCTGCTTGCCACCTGTCGCTCCGCCAGGCTGGCCGCTGGCAGCGCCTGTGGTCCCATTGGGCACAAGGGGCAGCAGGTAGACTGACGTGCCATGGGCTCCTTGCACTGAGGGCAGCAGCGAGGTCAGCGCCTGTGCATTGATAGGGGAGGAGGCAGCCACCCCATTGGCCCCATTGGCCACTGGCGGACCCGCCTTGAGCGGCGCATCCTGGAGCTGCCCTTTCCCTTGCGCTGCCTCCATTGCAGGGCTACCGAACGCCGCCAGCGGGTTGGCTGCCATGGCTGGAGAGGTTGAAGTGCCTGTGCGGGGGGCAGTGCTCTCCACCTGCAAGTGCAAGCCCAATCTCAGCAAATATGTGGTCCATTAATTCCTTTTACCCAGGAATGCCTGCTCAAAATTCCACACAAGCAGCACAAGCCAAGAGGATGGGTTTGCTGCTGCCATGCACTGTGACCAAGATTGATGAACATACCGTGGGCGTTGGCGGCTTGGCGGCGGGCGGCAGAGTGGTGTCGGTGAGAGGCGCGATGTCCAGCGCAAAGGAGGGCTCCCGGCCAATGGACAGGCGCCTGTGCGGTGGGGTGCCGTGTGTGGGCGTAGACCCCATCACCAGGCCACCGGGGCTAGCCAGAGTGAATGCATCGCTCTCCAGGGTGCGCTTGGGGGAGGTGGGTTGCAGCAGCGGGAGGGAGGAGGGGAGGGGGAGCGGGTGGGTGGTGGCGGGTGGTGCCAGGTTGCCCGACCCTGCCCTGGGCAGGCCCATGCTGGGCTGGGAGACCACTGGAAGCCTGTGGATGGGGGGCAAATGAGGGGTTGAGTACCCGAGTAGTTACTTTCTGTCACAGCAGAGTCTGGACCCAGGATGAAGGATCGATCATGCAAGTAGTTGAAGTGGGGTCCTGGCGTGGCATGCAACAGCACTGCCAGCAAATGCATGAAAGTACACAGCGCCAAGCTGAAATGAAGTGTGATGCCAGTGCACGTACTTGGAGGCCAGGTCCTTGCCAGCTGCCTCTGCCACTACGCGCACTGCTGCTGCCCCGGCCTGCTTGGCGGGACCCGGTGCCGGTGGGTCTGGCGGGTGCGGCGCTTGGTTGTGGCAGGAGGAGCACTTGCAGGCCTCCCCGCAGGGCACGCCCGCCTGGAAGCACTCGCAGTACTTCTTCTGGCAGTGCGACTTTTTGCAGTTGCAGCCACGGCGGTGGGTTGCCAGCGTGGCCACGTCCGCCACAATCTTCTTGTCAAAGGCATGCGGGTCACGCTGGATGACTGAGTCGCGCGCCTGCTGCACCAGCCCCCTGCACAGGCACACGCGCCCCTGAGCTTCCCATGCAGGTGGAGACCCACTCACAGGACGGCAGGCCTGCACATGCCATCTGCCACGCCATATGCAATTATTTTTGCAAAGCGTGTGTGCTGTGGTGAGGGCAGTGCAGATGGCTCGCCATGGATGCATGTGAAATAAAATCATGGTGTGCCAAGGACAGGTACGTACTTGCTCTCCGGGGTGTTGGCACAGCCCACGCATGCGCAGTCTGTGCAGAAGGCCCCGGCGGCAAAGCAGTCGCAGTACAGCTTGAGGCACTTCGACTTCTTGCAGTTGCAGCGCTTGGCGGTGCCGGTGCTCTGTCGGCGCTCGTCCTTGTCACCACCGCCCATCAGCGCAAGCAGGGAGGACTGGTTGGAGTGCCCTGCGAAAGGATGGTTGGTGAGCGCCCGTTGCCACCTCTCTTGGCTTGCTACTTGCTTTCTACACCTGCTCATCTGTCCAAATGACACCCGGCAAAAGCCAAGTCTCAGCCCCAACCCTAAACAGTGGCTGGTGCCCAAAGTATCAAGCCTTTGCCACTCCCTAGGGCTGATACCCACCTGAAGAGCTGGACAGCCTCCTGGGGGCAGCAGCTGTTCCCACCGCCGCAAGCGCGGCCGCTGAGGCCTTCTGCCCCATGCTGTGGCTGGCAGGGATGCCAAACACCGCGTCAAGGGCGGTGCTGGAGGGCTCCTCCTTGACCTTGACCCGCACCCCCTCACCGCTCGCTGCCGCGGCCTTGGTGGCAGGGGACTTGGCCTTCATGGTGCTGGTGATGCCGTTGTAGTCCCTGGGATCCACATCCATCCGAGGTGGCCTGGGACTGTGCGCTGCTGCCAGGCCCCGCGCAGGGCGAGGGGACCCGTGGGGGCTGTCCGTCATCCCCCGGGAGCTGCTGTTGCCTCCAAAGTCCAGGGCTCGGCGTCGCTCCTTGCTGGGACTGGCCTGGGGGCGGCGCCTGGTGGAGCGGCGCAGCTTGTCGTCCTGTGGCAGGTGCAAGGCATGGTAGGTCACAACGCAGGTGGTGCGGCAGGTTGATGCTGCAGGGAAGGTGCATTGTGGGCCCAGCGAAGGTTTGGCTGGAAAATGGGAAGGGTATGCAAGGGGCTGTTGGTGGGATCAGTAGGATCCAGCACAAGACTGTGTGCGAGTCACCAGGAAGACCAACCAACACCCCATGGCACATGTTGCCCATCCTGCAAGGAGCGTTGGCAGTCCAGCCTTACCACATCAGTGAACAGCCCATCTTCCGCCATGCTGTCCTCATCAGCTTCCTCCTCCTCCTGCCTGAGTTTGGTCTTCTTAGCTGACCTCCCCCCTGACAGCTTCCCACGAATGCCCTGGTCTCCAACGTCCATCCCCAACACCGTCTGCAGCGCTGAGCCGTTCATAGCCCTCGTGATGCCAGAGTGCCTGGAAAGCAGGTCGCTGTTTGGGGACATCAGGAAGCTGTGCATAGCCCCTGTCTTCTCTCCAACTGGGGTATCCAGTTCGAGGTGGAAGTCCCCAGAAGGCAGCTTAGCTGGCGAGCCAAAATTCGTGGCGTGCGACGCGGTCGACTGTCTCCGGCTGGGAGAGTGTGCTTGAGGGCGCTTGGGTGAAGGGTGGAACAGGGGGATGGCTGCGGGGCTGCCATACAGTGGCTCACGGCGTCCTGGCGTGCCGAACAAAGAGTATGTGGAGGTGGCCACAGGAGACCCCTTGTCTTCGACGTCTGGAAAGGAAAACCCGTTCTCTTCGTCGATAGCCTGCCCCACCTTCACGCTCTTTGGTCCTTTTGAGCCATCGCTGCAGCAAACAGTGCTGGGTCAGAGATTATGGGTGCACACGGGTTGGGTGCTGCACAGGGTTTTGCAGAGCTCAACGTACCCGCAATTCAGGCGAGGGATGTCGAAAGCTGGAGGGGGAGGAGACTGATTTGGGTTCAGAGCAGAGTAGGTAGTCACGTATACTGTCTTCTGTGGAGTGATTGGTGGTAGCTCGTGGGCGAACAAGGAGAAAGGAGAAGCCTGCAGTGGGCACATCAGCAATAGACTAAGATGCCACACGCCAAAGCTTTCAGCACACCAGGTACAACGCAGCCAAAACAAGGGCAAAAGAAGGTTTTGATACTAGGCTCCAACCAGGACTGGTGCCTGGCGCAAAGCGCACCTCAACATGGTGGTAATTCTTGATCGGCCTGTCTGGTGTCATAAGAGGGTTGGGCACACCCGGCCGAGAAGTAGACGCCATCCTTCTCAGAGTTCAAAATCGCACCACTCACAGCACAAACAACCTTCACGTAGCTAAGCCTTTGCCTTCAAGCTTCCACATGATGCCAGTGATGTGGGCATTTTGAACCCCAGCGGTGATTTGTGCAACGCTCAAGCCGGCATTACTTTCCCCCCAACTCGGCGTCACAGGCGTTGAGCAACTCAAAAGCCGCTGTTTGATGCGGCCGTCAACCTTCTCACATGGCAGTTTTCGCGCGCTAGTGAACAACTTTAGTAGTTTTGGGGAGTTTGCGGTGTTTTCTGTGCATAGAGTGGCACCCTTGTGTTGTAAAGCGAGCTTCACGTTTGAAAGTAGCGGTTTGAAAATTCGGCCTTTGTGCGGCTGCGAATCAGGATTGCGTCATCCCGGGGCATCCCTAACCATTTTTTCTATCAATCCCCGGGAAGCCTGTTCAATGCATTGCGATTGGCACATTTTCTAGGCCACAAAAGCCAAAGGTATTCTCGACATGGGTCCAATACAACGGCATTGTATAGACCTCCTGAAAACCGCCTACAGCGTCGCAAATAGCCGCAAGCGCCGCACCTACTGCCTCTTTTCACGGGCTGCTTTTGCTAGTCACTGTGCAGTACGGTGGGCGCGTGTGCGTCAAACTCCAGGTTTAGTAGCCACATGATTGTGGTTTCCTTGTTTTTTTAGCCGCAAATAGCCGCTCTTGCAGCCCGTGCTTAGCATGATGCTAGGACGCATGCATGCATGGCAATTCCCGGTGCATGCATACAAAATAATGCGTTCCAGCCCACGAGGGCAATAGCACACCCTGCCTCGTGGGCGGGCTTGCCTGACCATGCCACGCGATGCTGCCACCGGCCGCCTCCTTGAGCTTGCAGTACTGCTCCAATTCCTCCTGCTGCTCCCCTTGACTGCCCAGGCAGAGCAGTGCGCCCTGCACCCTGCCATACGCCAAAGGTGGGTTGCCAAACACCCTGCGCCCACGGCGCACCCCTGCTGTATGCCTACTGCTGTGCCAAAGTACCCCATGTAGGGTCATGAATGCAGCCTGGGGACGGTCTTGAACACTAGTTGTTGGGGCGTGCCATCCGCTTGCCTCCCCCTGGCATGCCCGCCACCTTGCACAGCAGGGCGCGGCTTGCCGTGGCTCACTTTTGACATTTTTTTCCGGTCCGCGCCACAGGATCCAGCGGGATGTGGCCATGTACCTGCCCGAGGGGTTCACCGATGCCATGGCGCGCGCCGTGCCGCACATGTGCCCACCCGAGGGCAACCCCAACTGCTCTAAGGACTACTACCGGGTGCTGGTCCAGGGGGGGGAGGTGTTCCTGACCAGCCTGCCCACCGCCACCATGAAGGGGGCGCAGGAGGGGCCGGGCTTCCTGCTGGAGCTGCTGGACGCGCAGCGAAGGTTCAGGTGCAATCTCTAGCTCCCGTGTGGAAACCCTGTCTAGGGTAGGCGTGGGGGCTTCCTGCTGGACGCGCAGCAAGGGAAAGGTCTGCACGTTGGGCGCCTGTGTTAAATCCCTTAGCCAGGGTAGGCTGGGCGCTTCCTGCTGAAGCTGCTGAATGCGCAGCAAAGGTTCAGGTGGGGGGGCGAGGCGTGTGATACCTCAGCTGGGTAAAATCAGGATTTGCTGGACACAAAATGCAGGGGTGGGCGGGGGAGGCGGATAGGGGGAGCAGTGTACACATGGAGGTCGGGGCGGGGCTGTTGGGCAAGGGGTTCTGAAATAGGCGGTTCGGGAGGGACCCAAGCCAGGAGGTCCTGCTGGGAGGTGACAAATGCGTCGTGCAGTTTAAAACTATGCCATTGCTGGTATGGTTACAAAATGGCTTAGACTGAGTTCTACCACCAGCACGGCACCAAATCCCATTCACAGGGCACTTCTCCCGCTGCCATACTGACCGTACCCTGCCCTGCAGCCTGCCCAACGTGGAGTTTGCCTACCTCAACACCGATGTGCCACCCGACAACCTGGACCTGAAGCCAGATTGCAGCGTGGATAGCCCGCTGGGGAAGATACCCTTGCTAGGGTTTTCAAAGTGGGACAACAGCACGATGCTGCTGGTGCCAAACGGGGGTTTCTTCAGGTGAGCGCGCATGCAGCATTGGGCACGACGGAAATTGCTTTGGTACAGGGAAATGTGAAGGATTTCTTTTGGAAAATGGGCACTCTGGCTGGTAGAAATGTGCTGGTTAGTTTCACACACAGTGCGTGTGGGGTACAGTGCGTACACCTGAGTTTGCTGCCTACACACATCCTACATTGACACTTTTCATTGCTTCCTTTTCTCCATTCAACAATCTCCACTTGAACAAACTTCACCTCTCCACACCTGTCGGTGCGCAGGTGTGACAGCCAGAGCTTTGACTCCACGCTGCACGCCATGCGCACCGACCCAAACTTTGTCGGCAACGTGCCATGGGAGGAGAGGCAGCCGGTGCGGATACGGGACCCTGAACCCTGGAAGCTGAAACAGGATCCTGATTCCCGGAAAACAGGACATGCATGGTGTGCGGCGCGTGCCATTTAGCTCAATGTGGACTCAGGGGTAGGAGCCACCTGCCTGGGTTCAAACTACTCAATTGCTTTTCCATTGTTTTTGCAATGGGAAAGAGTTAACGAATCACAATCACACAAACAGGACGATGGATTTTCCCGGCCAGGAAATAGCAAGGCCAGGTACAAACCACTTCACATGCTTATTTCATCATCTTTGAAATGGTACACAGGGCCTTGCATGATGCTGCACCAGATGACGACAGATGGAGTTCTGCCAGCGTATGCCCCAGCCATTCCACGCTCTTGCCCGCAGGTTGCCTTTGGCCGCTACCAGCTGTTCTGCCCAGAGAACTACGCGGGCATTGTGCGCGGCAGGCTGAAAAGCGGCGAGCCCTACCCATGTGCGCGGATAGCGCTGCATGACCTGTCAGAGGTGAGCAGGGGGGGGGGGCAGGAGGATCATGGGGGACAGGGGAGACCTGTGTGACCTGCATACTTGCTTGCATGCGTTGCAGCAGTGCAGCCCCCATTAGCAGTTGGTCCTTTATGCCTTGCACCAACCAGCCCTGTCCTGGCGCTCCGTATGGTATCTCTGCACGGCCGGTGTCAATGCAGCTAAAGCACGTACTGCAAGGACCTACCTTACTCTAAATCCTACATGCAATACCCCATGCATGCGCCGCGCCACCTGTTTCATGTGCATGTGCATGTGTGCCTTCCTATCCTCCAATACTAAATACCTCCATTCTACACACACACACACAACCACGTAAGTGGACACTGTAAAACTTGACCTTTTTTTATCGGCCATGCCTGTGTGCAGGCCCACTCCAACTTACTGGATGCGGATGCCTTCCTTCCTGCCAGGGCAGCCCAACCTCAAATTTTCGCCCATTTCTAATACTGATGGTATAATCGCACCTGTTTACCCCTGTGCAGGCCCACCCTGACCTACTGGATGTGGGCGCTTTCCGCCCTTGGCGCCGCAGCGACCTGTTCTCAGACCCTAACAACACGCAGGAGGTCGAGGCAAAACCCTACGTGGACATCCAGGACCAGGCGCGGTACAGGTGGGGGTGTCAGGGGATTACGGTGTCAGCATCACATTAGGGATTAGGGTGCTGTGCAGGTGCAGTGGGTGGGGTGGTGGGCTTGGAAACAACCTGGCGAGGAGATGCAGGGGGACACAATGTTTTACTGATGAAGGGAGCATCCTCCCAACTGGCAGTAGTTTCCGTCAGGTCAAACTTGCAGTATGCCAAGCGGTAGCATTGCAAACCCTGTTGCATGGGCCTGTGCAGCCCTGCCAGCGCCCACCACCTTCAGGGCCAACCCGCCATCTGACATATAGAATGTGGTGTACCCACTTCCCCGGTCAGGTTTGACCCGCTCACCAGCGCCCATGGAGCATCCCTGGACATCACTGGCCGGGCAATCTCCTCCCCTCATGCTTGCCCCTAGCCCATCCCCATCTGTCAATCACCTCCGTTTGAACAGCACCCACTCGTGAGGATACATAAAACAACACTTTGGTTTACACAAGGTAAAAATCACTTTGGGGGTCAGCATCATAAGAAGCCCCTCCATCCATCCCTGCCCAGGTATGTTGTGTCCACCGACGGCTGGGCATACTCCAGCAAGCTCGAGCGCTACATGCTGCTGGGGTCAACAGTGCTGAAGCAGGAGGCGGGCACCAGGGCATGGTACTACGACGCGATGGTGCCCTACCGCCACTACGTGCCTTTCCTCATAGACAACGCCACAGACATCGTGAATGTGAGGGAAAGGGGGATTGAGAGGGGGAAAGAGGGGGGGGGGGGGGGGGGGGGAGGGGGGGGGG